>JAJDFG010001790.1:25000-26733 GCA_021039105.1 Scomber colias
GTGTGTGTGTGTGTGTGTGTGTGTGTGTGTGTGTGTGTGTGACCTGCTGCACCTGAGCGAACATCTCAGCGGGCCCTGAACACATCGTGAGGATCAGACGATGTGTTCAGGGTCCGCTGCAGGAATCAGAGAATCATCAAAGATCAGAAGTGTTTACATTGGTGATGGTTGTAAACAGGAAGTGATGAGCAGGAAGTGATGAGCAGGAAGTGATGAGCAGGAACTGATCAGCAGGAAGTGACTCATGTATTGATCCCTGCTGATACAGAACAATCAGCTGATCAATCACAGTGATCAGATCAATTAAAATAAATCAGCTGTCGTCTCTTTTTCTGACGTTCCAGACGAGCTGACGAGCTGACGAGAGATGAGAAACATTTCCTCTCACACACACACATAAACACACATGCACACACACACACATAAACACACATGCACACACACACACGCAGAATGATTTACTCGTGTTAACGCTCACCACCACTCACACAGCTTCATGACTCACGGCTTGTTTGTGAAGAGAAAGCTGAAACAAGATCAGTTCATTCTTCAAGTTAAACTTCCTAAAGTCCACTTTATCCTCCTGCAGCCTTCAGTCACATGACCAGGATCAGCCTGGGGGGGTCAAACATGGAGGATCAGCCTGGGGGGGTCAAACATGGAGGATCAGATGGAGTACGGCAGCCTGGGGGGGTCAAACATGGAGGATCAGCCTGGGGGGGTCAAACATGGAGGATCAGATGGAGTACGGCAGCCTGGGGGGGTCAAACATGGAGGATCAGCCTGGGGGGGTCAAACATGGAGGATCAGAGGAAGTACGGCAGCCTGGGGGGGGTCAAACATGAGGATCAGATGAGGTACGGCAGCCTGGGGGGGTCAAACATGGAGGATCAGAGGAAGTACGGCAGCCTGGGGGGGTCAAACATGGCGGATCAGAGGAAGTACGGCAGCCTGGGGGGGGTCAAACATGGAGGATCAGATGGAGTACGGCAGCCTGGGGGGGTCAAACATGGAGGATCAGAGGAAGTACGGCAGCCTGGGGGGGTCAAACATGAGGATCAGATGAGGTACGGCAGCCTGGGGGGGTCAAACATGGAGGATCAGATGGAGTACGGCAGCCTGGGGGGGTCAAACATGGAGGATCAGATGGAGTACGGCAGCCTGGGGGGGTCAAACATGGAGGATCAGATGGAGTACGGCAGCCTGGGGGGGTCAAACATGGAGGATCAGAGGAAGTACGGCAGCCTGGGGGGGTCAAACATGGAGGATAAGATGGAGTACGGCAGCCTGGGGGGGTCAAACATGGAGGATCAGATGGAGTACGGCAGTCTGGGGGGGTCAAACATGGAGGATAAGATGAGGTACGGCAGCCTGGGGGGGTCAAACATGAGATCAGATGGAGTACGGCACCTGGGGGTCAACATGGAGGATCAGATGAGTACGGCAGCCTGGGGGGGTCAAACATGGAGGATCAGATGGAAGTACGGCAGCCTGGGGGGGTCAAACATGGAGGATCAGATGGAAGTAGCGGCAGCCTGGGGGGGTCAAACATGGAGGATCAGATGGAGTGCGGCAGTCCTGGGGGGGTCAAACATGGAGGATCAGATGGAGTGCGGCAGCCTGGGGGGGTCAAACATGGAGGATCAGATGGAGTAGCGGCGGCCTGGGGGGGTCAAACATGGAGGATCAGATGGAGTACGGCGGCCTGGGGGGGTCAAACATGGAGGATCAGC
>JAJDFG010001791.1:0-26729 GCA_021039105.1 Scomber colias
CCCCATAGAGATGAATGGGTGTTGGAATATGGAAGCTGGTAAAATAGGCTCAAAATCCACTCAGAGCACTCAGGATATCACATATAGACTTTTGGTGTGTGTGTGAGTCGACCTGAGCGTCCGGCATGCTGTTGGACCTCATACAGCATGCTTCCAATTTTGGTCCCCCATAGAGATGAATGGGTGTTGGAATATGGAAGCTGGTAAAATAGGCTCAAAATCCACTCAGAGCACTCAGGATATCACATATAGACTTTTGGTGTGTGTGTGAGTCGACCTGAGCGTCCGGCATGCTGTTGGACCTCATACAGCATGCTTCCAATTTTGGTCCCCCATAGAGATGAATGGGTGTTGGAATATGGAAGCTGGTAAAATAGCCTCAAAATCCACTCAGAGCACTCAGGATTTGGAAGTATTTCAAAGGCTCATATTTCAAAGACACAGCTGGGTAAAATGCTGATTCCAAGTCCGTGTGCAAGCTTACAGATTGCTTCATCAACAACAAGTGGTTACATCATTGTAGGTACATTTAATGATGAGATATCAATCCCCAAAGTAGTTCCACATTCTGTTTTTTACTTCCAAATTCCTGTATAGTAGATGAGAATCTGGAAGTCAAGATGACAATCTGTAAGCAATTTAAAAGCTCTCATCTCAAAGAAAAAGCAAGGTAGCAGACTGATTCCAAGTCCGTGTGCAAGCTTACAGATTGCTTCATCAACAACAAGTGGTTACATCATTGTAGGTACATTTAATGATGAGATATCAATCCCCAAAGTAGTTCCACATTCTCATTTTTACTTCCAAATTCCTGTATAGTAGATGAGAATCTGGAAGTCAAGATGACAATCTGTAAGCAATTTAAAAGCTCTCATCTCAAAGAAAAAGCAAGGTAGCAGACTGATTCCAAGTCCGTGTGCAAGCTTACAGATTGCTTCATCAACAACAAGTGGTTACATCATTGTAGGTACATTTAATGATGAGATATCAATCCCCAAAGTAGTTCCACTTCCAATATTGGTCCCCCATAGAGATGAATGGGTGTTGGAATATGGAAGTTGGTAAAATAGGCTCAAAATCCACTCAGAGCACTCAGGATATCACATATAGACTTTTGGTGTGTGTGTGAGTCGACCTGAGCGTCCGGCATGCTGTTGGACCTCATACAGCATGCTTCCAATTTTGGTCCCCCATAGAGATGAATGGGTGTTGGAATATGGAAGCTGGTAAAATAGGCTCAAAATCCACTCAGAGCACTCAGGATATCACATATAGACTTTTGGTGTGTGTGTGAGTCGACCTGAGCGTCCGGCATGCTGTTGGACCTCATACAGCATGCTTCCATTTTTGGTCCCCCATAGAGATGAATGGGTGTTGGAATATGGAAGCTGGTAAAATAGCCTCAAAATCCACTCAGAGCACTCAGGATTTGGAAGTATTTCAAAGGCTCATATTTCAAAGACACAGCTGGGTAAAATGCTGATTCCAAGTCCGTGTGCAAGCTTACAGATTGCTTCATCAACAACAAGTGGTTACATCATTGTAGGTACATTTAATGATGAGATATCAATCCCCAAAGTAGTTCCACATTCTGTTTTTTACTTCCAAATTCCTGTATAGTAGATGAGAATCTGGAAGTCAAGATGACAATCTGTAAGCAATTTAAAAGCTCTCATCTCAAAGAAAAAGCAAGGTAGCAGACTGATTCCAAGTCCGTGTGCAAGCTTACAGATTGCTTCATCAACAACAAGTGGTTACATCATTGTAGGTACATTTAATGATGAGATATCAATCCCCAAAGTAGTTCCACATTCTGTTTTTTACTTCCAAATTCCTGTATAGTAGATGAGAATCTGGAAGTCAAGATGACAATCTGTAAGCAATTTAAAAGCTCTCATCTCAAAGAAAAAGCAAGGTAGCAGACTGATTCCAAGTCCGTGTGCAAGCTTACAGATTGCTTCATCAACAACAAGTGGTTACATCATTGTAGGTACATTTAATGATGAGATATCAATCCCCAAAGTAGTTCCACATTCTCATTTTTACTTCCAAATTCCTGTATAGTAGATGAGAATCTGGAAGTCAAGATGACAATCTGTAAGCAATTTAAAAGCTCTCATCTCAAAGAAAAAGCAAGGTAGCAGACTGATTCCAAGTCCGTGTGCAAGCTTACAGATTGCTTCATCAACAACAAGTGGTTACATCATTGTAGGTACATTTAATGATGAGATATCAATCCCCAAAGTAGTTCCACATTCTGTTTTTTACTTCCAAATTCCTGTATAGTAGATGAGAATCTGGACGTCAAGATGACAATCTGTAAGCAATTTAAAAGCTCTCATCTCAAAGAAAAAGCAAGGTAGCAGACTGATTCCAAGTCCGTGTGCAAGCTTACAGATTGCTTCATCAACAACAAGTGGTTACATCATTGTAGGTACATTTAATGATGAGATATCAATCCCCAAAGTAGTTCCACATTCTCATTTTTACTTCCAAATTCCTGTATAGTAGATGAGAATCTGGAAGTCAAGATGACAATCTGTAAGCAATTTAAAAGCTCTCATCTCAAAGAAAAAGCAAGGTAGCAGACTGATTCCAAGTCCGTGTGCAAGCTTACAGATTGCTTCATCAACAACAAGTGGTTACATCATTGTAGGTACATTTAATGATGAGATATCAATCCCCAAAGTAGTTCCACATTCTGTTTTTTACTTCCAAATTCCTGTATAGTAGATGAGAATCTGGAAGTCAAGATGACAATCTGTAAGCAATTTAAAAGCTCTCATCTCAAAGAAAAAGCAAGGTAGCAGACTGATTCCAAGTCCGTGTGCAAGCTTACAGATTGCTTCATCAACAACAAGTGGTTACATCATTGTAGGTACATTTAATGATGAGATATCAATCCCCAAAGTAGTTCCACTTCCAATATTGGTCCCCCATAGAGATGAATGGGTGTTGGAATATGGAAGCTGGTAAAATAGGCTCAAAATCCACTCAGAGCACTCAGGATATCACATATAGACTTTTGGTGTGTGTGTGAGTCGACCTGAGCGTCCGGCATGCTGTTGGACCTCATACAGCATGCTTCCATTTTTGGTCCCCCATAGAGATGAATGGGTGTTGGAATATGGAAGCTGGTAAAATAGCCTCAAAATCCACTCAGAGCACTCAGGATTTGGAAGTATTTCAAAGGCTCATATTTCAAAGACACAGCTGGGTAAAATGCTGATTCCAAGTCCGTGTGCAAGCTTACAGATTGCTTCATCAACAACAAGTGGTTACATCATTGTAGGTACATTTAATGATGAGATATCAATCCCCAAAGTAGTTCCACATTCTGTTTTTTACTTCCAAATTCCTGTATAGTAGATGAGAATCTGGAAGTCAAGATGACAATCTGTAAGCAATTTAAAAGCTCTCATCTCAAAGAAAAAGCAAGGTAGCAGACTGATTCCAAGTCCGTGTGCAAGCTTACAGATTGCTTCATCAACAACAAGTGGTTACATCATTGTAGGTACATTTAATGATGAGATATCAATCCCCAAAGTAGTTCCACATTCTGTTTTTTACTTCCAAATTCCTGTATAGTAGATGAGAATCTGGAAGTCAAGATGACAATCTGTAAGCAATTTAAAAGCTCTCATCTCAAAGAAAAAGCAAGGTAGCAGACTGATTCCAAGTCCGTGTGCAAGCTTACAGATTGCTTCATCAACAACAAGTGGTTACATCATTGTAGGTACATTTAATGATGAGATATCAATCCCCAAAGTAGTTCCACATTCTGTTTTTTACTTCCAAATTCCTGTATAGTAGATGAGAATCTGGAAGTCAAGATGACAATCTGTAAGCAATTTAAAAGCTCTCATCTCAAAGAAAAAGCAAGGTAGCAGACTGATTCCAAGTCCGTGTGCAAGCTTACAGATTGCTTCATCAACAACAAGTGGTTACATCATTGTAGGTACATTTAATGATGAGATATCAATCCCCAAAGTAGTTCCACATTCTCATTTTTACTTCCAAATTCCTGTATAGTAGATGAGAATCTGGAAGTCAAGATGACAATCTGTAAGCAATTTAAAAGCTCTCATCTCAAAGAAAAAGCAAGGTAGCAGACTGATTCCAAGTCCGTGTGCAAGCTTACAGATTGCTTCATCAACAACAAGTGGTTACATCATTGTAGGTACATTTAATGATGAGATATCAATCCCCAAAGTAGTTCCACATTCTGTTTTTTACTTCCAAATTCCTGTATAGTAGATGAGAATCTGGAAGTCAAGATGACAATCTGTAAGCAATTTAAAAGCTCTCATCTCAAAGAAAAAGCAAGGTAGCAGACTGATTCCAAGTCCGTGTGCAAGCTTACAGATTGCTTCATCAACAACAAGTGGTTACATCATTGTAGGTACATTTAATGATGAGATATCAATCCCCAAAGTAGTTCCACTTCCAATATTGGTCCCCCATAGAGATGAATGGGTGTTGGAATATGGAAGCTGGTAAAATAGGCTCAAAATCCACTCAGAGCACTCAGGATATCACATATAGACTTTTGGTGTGTGTGTGAGTCGACCTGAGCGTCCGGCATGCTGTTGGACCTCATACAGCATGCTTCCAATTTTGGTCCCCCATAGAGATGAATGGGTGTTGGAATATGGAAGCTGGTAAAATAGCCTCAAAATCCACTCAGAGCACTCAGGATTTGGAAGTATTTCAAAGGCTCATATTTCAAAGACACAGCTGGGTAAAATGCTGATTCCAAGTCCGTGTGCAAGCTTACAGATTGCTTCATCAACAACAAGTGGTTACATCATTGTAGGTACATTTAATGATGAGATATCAATCCCCAAAGTAGTTCCACATTCTGTTTTTTACTTCCAAATTCCTGTATAGTAGATGAGAATCTGGAAGTCAAGATGACAATCTGTAAGCAATTTAAAAGCTCTCATCTCAAAGAAAAAGCAAGGTAGCAGACTGATTCCAAGTCCGTGTGCAAGCTTACAGATTGCTTCATCAACAACAAGTGGTTACATCATTGTAGGTACATTTAATGATGAGATATCAATCCCCAAAGTAGTTCCACATTCTGTTTTTTACTTCCAAATTCCTGTATAGTAGATGAGAATCTGGAAGTCAAGATGACAATCTGTAAGCAATTTAAAAGCTCTCATCTCAAAGAAAAAGCAAGGTAGCAGACTGATTCCAAGTCCGTGTGCAAGCTTACAGATTGCTTCATCAACAACAAGTGGTTACATCATTGTAGGTACATTTAATGATGAGATATCAATCCCCAAAGTAGTTCCACTTCCAATATTGGTCCCCCATAGAGATGAATGGGTGTTGGAATATGGAAGCTGGTAAAATAGGCTCAAAATCCACTCAGAGCACTCAGGATATCACATATAGACTTTTGGTGTGTGTGTGAGTCGACCTGAGCGTCCGGCATGCTGTTGGACCTCATACAGCATGCTTCCAATTTTGGTCCCCCATAGAGATGAATGGGTGTTGGAATATGGAAGCTGGTAAAATAGGCTCAAAATCCACTCAGAGCACTCAGGATATTACATATAGACTTTTGGTGTGTGTGTGAGTCGACCTGAGCGTCCGGCATGCTGTTGGACCTCATACAGCATGCTTCCAATTTTGGTCCCCCATAGAGATGAATGAGTGTTGGAATATGGAAGCTGGTAAAATAGCCTCAAAATCCACTCAGAGCACTCAGGATTTGGAAGTATTTCAAAGGCTCATATTTCAAAGACACAGCTGGGTAAAATGCTGATTCCAAGTCCGTGTGCAAGCTTACAGATTGCTTCATCAACAACAAGTGGTTACATCATTGTAGGTACATGTAATGATGAGATGTCAATCCCCAAAGTAGTTCCACATTCTCATTTTTACTTCCAAATTCCTGTATAGTAGATGAGAATCTGGAAGTCAAGATGACAATCTGTAAGCAATTTAAAAGCTCTCATCTCAAAGAAAAAGCAAGGTAGCAGACTGATTCCAAGTCCGTGTGCAAGCTTACAGATTGCTTCATCAACAACAAGTGGTTACATCATTGTAGGTACATTTAATGATGAGATATCAATCCCCAAAGTAGTTCCACATTCTCATTTTTACTTCCAAATTCCTGTATAGTAGATGAGAATCTGGAAGTCAAGATGACAATCTGTAAGCAATTTAAAAGCTCTCATCTCAAAGAAAAAGCAAGGTAGCAGACTGATTCCAAGTCCGTGTGCAAGCTTACAGATTGCTTCATCAACAACAAGTGGTTACATCATTGTAGGTACATTTAATGATGAGATATCAATCCCCAAAGTAGTTCCACATTCTGTTTTTTACTTCCAAATTCCTGTATAGTAGATGAGAATCTGGAAGTCAAGATGACAATCTGTAAGCAATTTAAAAGCTCTCATCTCAAAGAAAAAGCAAGGTAGCAGACTGATTCCAAGTCCGTGTGCAATCTTACAGATTGCTTCATCAACAACAAGTGGTTACATCATTGTAGGTACATTTAATGATGAGATATCAATCCCCAAAGTAGTTCCACTTCCAATATTGGTCCCCCATAGAGATGAATGGGTGTTGGAATATGGAAGCTGGTAAAATAGGCTCAAAATCCACTCAGAGCACTCAGGATATCACATATAGACTTTTGGTGTGTGTGTGAGTCGACCTGAGCGTCCGGCATGCTGTTGGACCTCATACAGCATGCTTCCAATTTTGGTCCCCCATAGAGATGAATGGGTGTTGGAATATGGAAGTTGGTAAAATAGGCTCAAAATCCACTCAGAGCACTCAGGATATCACATATAGACTTTTGGTGTGTGTGTGAGTCGACCTGAGCGTCCGGCATGCTGTTGGACCTCATACAGCATGCTTCCAATTTTGGTCCCCCATAGAGATGAATGGGTGTTGGAATATGGAAGCTGGTAAAATAGGCTCAAAATCCACTCAGAGCACTCAGGATATCACATATAGACTTTTGGTGTGTGTGTGAGTCGACCTGAGCGTCCGGCATGCTGTTGGACCTCATACAGCATGCTTCCAATTTTGGTCCCCCATAGAGATGAATGAGTGTTGGAATATGGAAGCTGGTAAAATAGCCTCAAAATCCACTCAGAGCACTCAGGATTTGGAAGTATTTCAAAGGCTCATATTTCAAAGACACAGCTGGGTAAAATGCTGATTCCAAGTCTGTGTGCAAGCTTACAGATTGCTTCATCAACAACAAGTGGTTACATCATTGTAGGTACATGTAATGATGAGATGTCAATCCCCAAAGTAGTTCCACATTCTCATTTTTACTTCCAAATTCCTGTATAGTAGATGAGAATCTGGAAGTCAAGATGACAATCTGTAAGCAATTTAAAAGCTCTCATCTCAAAGAAAAAGCAAGGTAGCAGACTGATTCCAAGTCCGTGTGCAAGCTTACAGATTGCTTCATCAACAACAAGTGGTTACATCATTGTAGGTACATTTAATGATGAGATATCAATCCACAAAGTAGTTCCACATTCTCATTTTTACTTCCAAATGCCTGTATAGTAGATGAGAATCTGGAAGTCAAGATGACAATTTGTAAGCAATTTAAAAGCTCTCATCTCAAAGAAAAAGCAAGGTAGCAGACTGATTCTAAGTCCGTGTGCAAGCTTACAGATTGCTTCATCAACAACAAGTGGTTACATCATTGTAGGTACATTTAATGATGAGATATCAATCCCCAAAGTAGTTCCACATTCTGTTTTTTACTTCCAAATTCCTGTATAGTAGATGAGAATCTGGAAGTCAAGATGACAATCTGTAAGCAATTTAAAAGCTCTCATCTCAAAGAAAAAGCAAGGTAGCAGACTGATTCCAAGTCCGTGTGCAATCTTACAGATTGCTTCATCAACAACAAGTGGTTACATCATTGTAAGTACATTTAATGATGAGATATCAATCCCCAAAGTAGTTCCACTTCCAATATTGGTCCCCCATAGAGATGAATGGGTGTTGGAATATGGAAGTTGGTAATATAGGCTCAAAATCCACTCAGAGCACTCAGGATATCACATATAGACTTTTGGTGTGTGTGTGAGTCGACCTGAGCGTCCGGCATGCTGTTGGACCTCATACAGCATGCTTCCAATTTTGGTCCCCCATAGAGATGAATGGGTGTTGGAATATGGAAGCTGGTAAAATAGGCTCAAAATCCACTCAGAGCACTCAGGATATCACATATAGACTTTTGGTGTGTGTGTGAGTCGACCTGAGCGTCCGGCATGCTGTTGGACCTCATACAGCATGCTTCCAATTTTGGTCCCCCATAGAGATGAATGGGTGTTGGAATATGGAAGTTGGTAAAATAGGCTCAAAATCCACTCAGAGCACTCAGGATATCACATATAGACTTTTGGTGTGTGTGTGAGTCGACCTGAGCGTCCGGCATGCTGTTGGACCTCATACAGCATGCTTCCAATTTTGGTCCCCCATAGAGATGAATGGGTGTTGGAATATGGAAGCTGGTAAAATAGGCTCAAAATCCACTCAGAGCACTCAGGATATCACATATAGACTTTTGGTGTGTGTGTGAGTCGACCTGAGCGTCCGGCATGCTGTTGGACCTCATACAGCATGCTTCCAATTTTGGTCCCCCATAGAGATGAATGGGTGTTGGAATATGGAAGTTGGTAAAATAGGCTCAAAATCCACTCAGAGCACTCAGGATATCACATATAGACTTTTGGTGTGTGTGTGAGTCGACCTGAGCGTCCGGCATGCTGTTGGACCTCATACAGCATGCTTCCAATTTTGGTCCCCCATAGAGATGAATGGGTGTTGGAATATGGAAGCTGGTAAAATAGGCTCAAAATCCACTCAGAGCACTCAGGATATCACATATAGACTTTTGGTGTGTGTGTGTGAGTCGACCTGAGCGTCCGGCATGCTGTTGGACCTCATACAGCATGCTTCCAATTTTGGTCCCCCATAGAGATGAATGGGTGTTGGAATATGGAAGCTGGTAAAATAGGCTCAAAATCCACTCAGAGCACTCAGGATATCACATATAGACTTTTGGTGTGTGTGTGAGTCGACCTGAGCGTCCGGCATGCTGTTGGACCTCATACAGCATGCTTCCAATTTTGGTCCCCCATAGAGATGAATGGGTGTTGGAATATGGAAGCTGGTAAAATAGGCTCAAAATCCACTCAGAGCACTCAGGATATCACATATAGACTTTTGGTGTGTGTGTGAGTCGACCTGAGCGTCCGGCATGCTGTTGGACCTCATACAGCATGCTTCCAATTTTGGTCCCCCATAGAGATGAATGAGTGTTGGAATATGGAAGCTGGTAAAATAGGCTCAAAATCCACTCAGAGCACTCAGGATATCACATATAGACTTTTGGTGTGTGTGTGAGTCGACCTGAGCGTCCGGCATGCTGTTGGACCTCATACAGCATGCTTCCAATTTTGGTCCCCCATAGAGATGAATGGGTGTTGGAATATGGAAGCTGGTAAAATAGGCTCAAAATCCACTCAGAGCACTCAGGATATCACATATAGACTTTTGGTGTGTGTGTGTGAGTCGACCTGAGCGTCCGGCATGCTGTTGGACCTCATACAGCATGCTTCCAATTTTGGTCCCCCATAGAGATGAATGGGTGTTGGAATATGGAAGTTGGTAAAATAGGCTCAAAATCCACTCAGAGCACTCAGGATATCACATATAGACTTTTGGTGTGTGTGTGTGAGTCGACCTGAGCGTCCGGCATGCTGTTGGACCTCATACAGCATGCTTCCAATTTTGGTCCCCCATAGAGATGAATGGGTGTTGGAATATGGAAGCTGGTAAAATAGGCTCAAAATCCACTCAGAGCACTCAGGATATCACATATAGACTTTTGGTGTGTGTGTGTGAGTCGACCTGAGCGTCCGGCATGCTGTTGGACCTCATACAGCATGCTTCCAATTTTGGTCCCCCATAGAGATGAATGGGTGTTGGAATATGGAAGTTGGTAAAATAGGCTCAAAATCCACTCAGAGCACTCAGGATATCACATATAGACTTTTGGTGTGTGTGTGAGTCGACCTGAGCGTCCGGCATGCTGTTGGACCTCATACAGCATGCTTCCAATTTTGGTCCCCCATAGAGATGAATGGGTGTTGGAATATGGAAGCTGGTAAAATAGGCTCAAAATCCACTCAGAGCACTCAGGATATCACATATAGACTTTTGGTGTGTGTGAGTCGACCTGAGCGTCCGGCATGCTGTTGGACCTCATACAGCATGCTTCCAATTTTGGTCCCCCATAGAGATGAATGGGTGTTGGAATATGGAAGTTGGTAAAATAGGCTCAAAATCCACTCAGAGCACTCAGGATATCACATATAGACTTTTGGTGTGTGTGTGAGTCGACCTGAGCGTCCGGCATGCTGTTGGACCTCATACAGCATGCTTCCAATTTTGGTCCCCCATAGAGATGAATGGGTGTTGGAATATGGAAGCTGGTAAAATAGGCTCAAAATCCACTCAGAGCACTCAGGATATCACATATAGACTTTTGGTGTGTGTGTGAGTCGACCTGAGCGTCCGGCATGCTGTTGGACCTCATACAGCATGCTTCCAATTTTGGTCCCCCATAGAGATGAATGGGTGTTGGAATATGGAAGCTGGTAAAATAGGCTCAAAATCCACTCAGAGCACTCAGGATATCACATATAGACTTTTGGTGTGTGTGTGAGTCGACCTGAGCGTCCGGCATGCTGTTGGACCTCATACAGCATGCTTCCAATTTTGGTCCCCCATAGAGATGAATGAGTGTTGGAATATGGAAGCTGGTAAAATAGGCTCAAAATCCACTCAGAGCACTCAGGATATCACATATAGACTTTTGGTGTGTGTGTGTGAGTCGACCTGAGCGTCCGGCATGCTGTTGGACCTCATACAGCATGCTTCCAATTTTGGTCCCCCATAGAGATGAATGGGTGTTGGAATATGGAAGCTGGTAAAATAGGCTCAAAATCCACTCAGAGCACTCAGGATATCACATATAGACTTTTGGTGTGTGTGTGAGTCGACCTGAGCGTCCGGCATGCTGTTGGACCTCATACAGCATGCTTCCAATTTTGGTCCCCCATAGAGATGAATGGGTGTTGGAATATGGAAGCTGGTAAAATAGGCTCAAAATCCACTCAGAGCACTCAGGATATCACATATAGACTTTTGGTGTGTGTGTGTGAGTCGACCTGAGCGTCCGGCATGCTGTTGGACCTCATACAGCATGCTTCCAATTTTGGTCCCCCATAGAGATGAATGGGTGTTGGAATATGGAAGCTGGTAAAATAGGCTCAAAATCCACTCAGAGCACTCAGGATATCACATATAGACTTTTGGTGTGTGTGTGAGTCGACCTGAGCGTCCGGCATGCTGTTGGACCTCATACAGCATGCTTCCAATTTTGGTCCCCCATAGAGATGAATGGGTGTTGGAATATGGAAGCTGGTAAAATAGGCTCAAAATCCACTCAGAGCACTCAGGATATCACATATAGACTTTTGGTGTGTGTGAGTCGACCTGAGCGTCCGGCATGCTGTTGGACCTCATACAGCATGCTTCCAATTTTGGTCCCCCATAGAGATGAATGGGTGTTGGAATATGGAAGCTGGTAAAATAGGCTCAAAATCCACTCAGAGCACTCAGGATATCACATATAGACTTTTGGTGTGTGTGTGAGTCGACCTGAGCGTCCGGCATGCTGTTGGACCTCATACAGCATGCTTCCAATTTTGGTCCCCCATAGAGATGAATGGGTGTTGGAATATGGAAGCTGGTAAAATAGGCTCAAAATCCACTCAGAGCACTCAGGATATCACATATAGACTTTTGGTGTGTGTGTGAGTCGACCTGAGCGTCCGGCATGCTGTTGGACCTCATACAGCATGCTTCCAATTTTGGTCCCCCATAGAGATGAATGGGTGTTGGAATATGGAAGCTGGTAAAATAGGCTCAAAATCCACTCAGAGCACTCAGGATATCACATATAGACTTTTGGTGTGTGTGTGAGTCGACCTGAGCGTCCGGCATGCTGTTGGACCTCATACAGCATGCTTCCAATTTTGGTCCCCCATAGAGATGAATGGGTGTTGGAATATGGAAGTTGGTAAAATAGGCTCAAAATCCACTCAGAGCACTCAGGATATCACATATAGACTTTTGGTGTGTGTGTGAGTCGACCTGAGCGTCCGGCATGCTGTTGGACCTCATACAGCATGCTTCCAATTTTGGTCCCCCATAGAGATGAATAGGTGTTGGAATATGGAAGCTGGTAAAATAGGCTCAAAATCCACTCAGAGCACTCAGGATATCACATATAGACTTTTGGTGTGTGTGTGAGTCGACCTGAGCGTCCGGCATGCTGTTGGACCTCATACAGCATGCTTCCAATTTTGGTCCCCCATAGAGATGAATGGGTGTTGGAATATGGAAGCTGGTAAAATAGGCTCAAAATCCACTCAGAGCACTCAGGATATCACATATAGACTTTTGGTGTGTGTGTGAGTCGACCTGAGCGTCCGGCATGCTGTTGGACCTCATACAGCATGCTTCCAATTTTGGTCCCCCATAGAGATGAATGGGTGTTGGAATATGGAAGCTGGTAAAATAGGCTCAAAATCCACTCAGAGCACTCAGGATATCACATATAGACTTTTGGTGTGTGTGTGAGTCGACCTGAGCGTCCGGCATGCTGTTGGACCTCATACAGCATGCTTCCAATTTTGGTCCCCCATAGAGATGAATGGGTGTTGGAATATGGAAGCTGGTAAAATAGGCTCAAAATCCACTCAGAGCACTCAGGATATCACATATAGACTTTTGGTGTGTGTGTGAGTCGACCTGAGCGTCCGGCATGCTGTTGGACCTCATACAGCATGCTTCCAATTTTGGTCCCCCATAGAGATGAATGGGTGTTGGAATATGGAAGTTGGTAAAATAGGCTCAAAATCCACTCAGAGCACTCAGGATATCACATATAGACTTTTGGTGTGTGTGTGAGTCGACCTGAGCGTCCGGCATGCTGTTGGACCTCATACAGCATGCTTCCAATTTTGGTCCCCCATAGAGATGAATAGGTGTTGGAATATGGAAGCTGGTAAAATAGGCTCAAAATCCACTCAGAGCACTCAGGATATCACATATAGACTTTTGGTGTGTGTGTGAGTCGACCTGAGCGTCCGGCATGCTGTTGGACCTCATACAGCATGCTTCCAATTTTGGTCCCCCATAGAGATGAATGGGTGTTGGAATATGGAAGCTGGTAAAATAGGCTCAAAATCCACTCAGAGCACTCAGGATATCACATATAGACTTTTGGTGTGTGTGTGAGTCGACCTGAGCGTCCGGCATGCTGTTGGACCTCATACAGCATGCTTCCAATTTTGGTCCCCCATAGAGATGAATGGGTGTTGGAATATGGAAGTTGGTAAAATAGGCTCAAAATCCACTCAGAGCACTCAGGATATCACATATAGACTTTTGGTGTGTGTGTGAGTCGACCTGAGCGTCCGGCATGCTGTTGGACCTCATACAGCATGCTTCCAATTTTGGTCCCCCATAGAGATGAATGGGTGTTGGAATATGGAAGCTGGTAAAATAGGCTCAAAATCCACTCAGAGCACTCAGGATATCACATATAGACTTTTGGTGTGTGTGTGTGAGTCGACCTGAGCGTCCGGCATGCTGTTGGACCTCATACAGCATGCTTCCAATTTTGGTCCCCCATAGAGATGAATGGGTGTTGGAATATGGAAGCTGGTAAAATAGGCTCAAAATCCACTCAGAGCACTCAGGATATCACATATAGACTTTTGGTGTGTGTGTGAGTCGACCTGAGCGTCCGGCATGCTGTTGGACCTCATACAGCATGCTTCCAATTTTGGTCCCCCATAGAGATGAATGAGTGTTGGAATATGGAAGCTGGTAAAATAGGCTCAAAATCCACTCAGAGCACTCAGGATATCACATATAGACTTTTGGTGTGTGTGTGTGAGTCGACCTGAGCGTCCGGCATGCTGTTGGACCTCATACAGCATGCTTCCAATTTTGGTCCCCCATAGAGATGAATGGGTGTTGGAATATGGAAGTTGGTAAAATAGGCTCAAAATCCACTCAGAGCACTCAGGATATCACATATAGACTTTTGGTGTGTGTGTGAGTCGACCTGAGCGTCCGGCATGCTGTTGGACCTCATACAGCATGCTTCCAATTTTGGTCCCCCATAGAGATGAATGGGTGTTGGAATATGGAAGTTGGTAAAATAGGCTCAAAATCCACTCAGAGCACTCAGGATATCACATATAGACTTTTGGTGTGTGTGTGAGTCGACCTGAGCGTCCGGCATGCTGTTGGACCTCATACAGCATGCTTCCAATTTTGGTCCCCCATAGAGATGAATGGGTGTTGGAATATGGAAGCTGGTAAAATAGGCTCAAAATCCACTCAGAGCACTCAGGATATCACATATAGACTTTTGGTGTGTGTGTGAGTCGACCTGAGCGTCCGGCATGCTGTTGGACCTCATACAGCATGCTTCCAATTTTGGTCCCCCATAGAGATGAATGGGTGTTGGAATATGGAAGCTGGTAAAATAGGCTCAAAATCCACTCAGAGCACTCAGGATATCACATATAGACTTTTGGTGTGTGTGTGTGAGTCGACCTGAGCGTCCGGCATGCTGTTGGACCTCATACAGCATGCTTCCAATTTTGGTCCCCCATAGAGATGAATGGGTGTTGGAATATGGAAGCTGGTAAAATAGGCTCAAAATCCACTCAGAGCACTCAGGATATCACATATAGACTTTTGGTGTGTGTGTGAGTCGACCTGAGCGTCCGGCATGCTGTTGGACCTCATACAGCATGCTTCCAATTTTGGTCCCCCATAGAGATGAATGAGTGTTGGAATATGGAAGCTGGTAAAATAGGCTCAAAATCCACTCAGAGCACTCAGGATATCACATATAGACTTTTGGTGTGTGTGTGTGAGTCGACCTGAGCGTCCGGCATGCTGTTGGACCTCATACAGCATGCTTCCAATTTTGGTCCCCCATAGAGATGAATGGGTGTTGGAATATGGAAGTTGGTAAAATAGGCTCAAAATCCACTCAGAGCACTCAGGATATCACATATAGACTTTTGGTGTGTGTGTGAGTCGACCTGAGCGTCCGGCATGCTGTTGGACCTCATACAGCATGCTTCCAATTTTGGTCCCCCATAGAGATGAATGGGTGTTGGAATATGGAAGTTGGTAAAATAGGCTCAAAATCCACTCAGAGCACTCAGGATATCACATATAGACTTTTGGTGTGTGTGTGAGTCGACCTGAGCGTCCGGCATGCTGTTGGACCTCATACAGCATGCTTCCAATTTTGGTCCCCCATAGAGATGAATGGGTGTTGGAATATGGAAGCTGGTAAAATAGGCTCAAAATCCACTCAGAGCACTCAGGATATCACATATAGACTTTTGGTGTGTGTGTGAGTCGACCTGAGCGTCCGGCATGCTGTTGGACCTCATACAGCATGCTTCCAATTTTGGTCCCCCATAGAGATGAATGGGTGTTGGAATATGGAAGCTGGTAAAATAGGCTCAAAATCCACTCAGAGCACTCAGGATATCACATATAGACTTTTGGTGTGTGTGTGTGAGTCGACCTGAGCGTCCGGCATGCTGTTGGACCTCATACAGCATGCTTCCAATTTTGGTCCCCCATAGAGATGAATGGGTGTTGGAATATGGAAGCTGGTAAAATAGGCTCAAAATCCACTCAGAGCACTCAGGATATCACATATAGACTTTTGGTGTGTGTGTGAGTCGACCTGAGCGTCCGGCATGCTGTTGGACCTCATACAGCATGCTTCCAATTTTGGTCCCCCATAGAGATGAATGGGTGTTGGAATATGGAAGTTGGTAAAATAGGCTCAAAATCCACTCAGAGCACTCAGGATATCACATATAGACTTTTGGTGTGTGTGTGAGTCGACCTGAGCGTCCGGCATGCTGTTGGACCTCATACAGCATGCTTCCAATTTTGGTCCCCCATAGAGATGAATGGGTGTTGGAATATGGAAGCTGGTAAAATAGGCTCAAAATCCACTCAGAGCACTCAGGATATCACATATAGACTTTTGGTGTGTGTGTGAGTCGACCTGAGCGTCCGGCATGCTGTTGGACCTCATACAGCATGCTTCCAATTTTGGTCCCCCATAGAGATGAATGGGTGTTGGAATATGGAAGCTGGTAAAATAGGCTCAAAATCCACTCAGAGCACTCAGGATATCACATATAGACTTTTGGTGTGTGTGTGAGTCGACCTGAGCGTCCGGCATGCTGTTGGACCTCATACAGCATGCTTCCAATTTTGGTCCCCCATAGAGATGAATGAGTGTTGGAATATGGAAGCTGGTAAAATAGGCTCAAAATCCACTCAGAGCACTCAGGATATCACATATAGACTTTTGGTGTGTGTGTGTGAGTCGACCTGAGCGTCCGGCATGCTGTTGGACCTCATACAGCATGCTTCCAATTTTGGTCCCCCATAGAGATGAATGGGTGTTGGAATATGGAAGTTGGTAAAATAGGCTCAAAATCCACTCAGAGCACTCAGGATATCACATATAGACTTTTGGTGTGTGTGTGAGTCGACCTGAGCGTCCGGCATGCTGTTGGACCTCATACAGCATGCTTCCAATTTTGGTCCCCCATAGAGATGAATGGGTGTTGGAATATGGAAGTTGGTTAAAATAGGCTCAAAATCCACTCAGAGCACTCAGGATATCACATATAGACTTTTGGGTGTGTGTGTGAGTCGACCTGAGCGTCCGGCATGCTGTTGGACCTCATACAGCATGCTTCCAATTTTGGTCCCCCATAGAGATGAATGGGTGTTGGAATATGGAAGCTGGTAAAATAGGCTCAAAATCCACTCAGAGCACTCAGGATATCACATATAGACTTTTGGTGTGTGTGTGTGAGTCGACCTGAGCGTCCGGCATGCTGTTGGACCTCATACAGCATGCTTCCAATTTTGGTCCCCCATAGAGATGAATGGGTGTTGGAATATGGAAGTTGGTAAAATAGGCTCAAAATCCACTCAGAGCACTCAGGATATCACATATAGACTTTTGGTGTGTGTGTGAGTCGACCTGAGCGTCCGGCATGCTGTTGGACCTCATACAGCATGCTTCCAATTTTGGTCCCCCATAGAGATGAATGGGTGTTGGAATATGGAAGTTGGTAAAATAGGCTCAAAATCCACTCAGAGCACTCAGGATATCACATATAGACTTTTGGTGTGTGTGTGTGAGTCGACCTGAGCGTCCGGCATGCTGTTGGACCTCATACAGCATGCTTCCAATTTTGGTCCCCCATAGAGATGAATGGGTGTTGGAATATGGAAGTTGGTAAAATAGGCTCAAAATCCACTCAGAGCACTCAGGATATCACATATAGACTTTTGGTGTGTGTGTGAGTCGACCTGAGCGTCCGGCATGCTGTTGGACCTCATACAGCATGCTTCCAATTTTGGTCCCCCATAGAGATGAATGGGTGTTGGGAATATGGAAGCTGGTAAAATAGGCTCAAAATCCACTCAGAGCACTCAGGATATCACATATAGACTTTTGGTGTGTGTGTGAGTCGACCTGAGCGTCCGGCATGCTGTTGGACCTCATACAGCATGCTTCCAATTTTGGTCCCCCATAGAGATGAATGGGTGTTGGAATATGGAAGCTGGTAAAATAGGCTCAAAATCCACTCAGAGCACTCAGGATATCACATATAGACTTTTGGTGTGTGTGTGTGAGTCGACCTGAGCGTCCGGCATGCTGTTGGACCTCATACAGCATGCTTCCAATTTTGGTCCCCCATAGAGATGAATGGGTGTTGGAATATGGAAGCTGGTAAAATAGGCTCAAAATCCACTCAGAGCACTCAGGATATCACATATAGACTTTTGGTGTGTGTGTGAGTCGACCTGAGCGTCCGGCATGCTGTTGGACCTCATACAGCATGCTTCCAATTTTGGTCCCCCATAGAGATGAATGGGTGTTGGAATATGGAAGTTGGTAAAATAGGCTCAAAATCCACTCAGAGCACTCAGGATATCACATATAGACTTTTGGTGTGTGTGTGAGTCGACCTGAGCGTCCGGCATGCTGTTGGACCTCATACAGCATGCTTCCAATTTTGGTCCCCCATAGAGATGAATGGGTGTTGGAATATGGAAGCTGGTAAAATAGGCTCAAAATCCACTCAGAGCACTCAGGATATCACATATAGACTTTTGGTGTGTGTGTGAGTCGACCTGAGCGTCCGGCATGCTGTTGGACCTCATACAGCATGCTTCCAATTTTGGTCCCCCATAGAGATGAATGGGTGTTGGAATATGGAAGCTGGTAAAATAGGCTCAAAATCCACTCAGAGCACTCAGGATATCACATATAGGACTTTTGGTGTGTGTGTGAGTCGACCTGAGCGTCCGGCATGCTGTTGGACCTCATACAGCATGCTTCCAATTTTGGTCCCCCATAGAGATGAATGAGTGTTGGAATATGGAAGCTGGTAAAATAGGCTCAAAATCCACTCAGAGCACTCAGGATATCACATATAGACTTTTGGTGTGTGTGTGTGAGTCGACCTGAGCGTCCGGCATGCTGTTGGACCTCATACAGCATGCTTCCAATTTTGGTCCCCCATAGAGATGAATGGGTGTTGGAATATGGAAGTTGGTAAAATAGGCTCAAAATCCACTCAGAGCACTCAGGATATCACATATAGACTTTTGGTGTGTGTGTGAGTCGACCTGAGCGTCCGGCATGCTGTTGGACCTCATACAGCATGCTTCCAATTTTGGTCCCCCATAGAGATGAATGGGTGTTGGAATATGGAAGTTGGTAAAATAGGCTCAAAATCCACTCAGAGCACTCAGGATATCACATATAGACTTTTGGTGTGTGTGTGAGTCGACCTGAGCGTCCGGCATGCTGTTGGACCTCATACAGCATGCTTCCAATTTTGGTCCCCCATAGAGATGAATGGGTGTTGGAATATGGAAGCTGGTAAAATAGGCTCAAAATCCACTCAGAGCACTCAGGATATCACATATAGACTTTTGGTGTGTGTGTGTGAGTCGACCTGAGCGTCCGGCATGCTGTTGGACCTCATACAGCATGCTTCCAATTTTGGTCCCCCATAGAGATGAATGGGTGTTGGAATATGGAAGTTGGTAAAATAGGCTCAAAATCCACTCAGAGCACTCAGGATATCACATATAGACTTTTGGTGTGTGTGTGAGTCGACCTGAGCGTCCGGCATGCTGTTGGACCTCATACAGCATGCTTCCAATTTTGGTCCCCCATAGAGATGAATGGGTGTTGGAATATGGAAGTTGGTAAAATAGGCTCAAAATCCACTCAGAGCACTCAGGATATCACATATAGACTTTTGGTGTGTGTGTGAGTCGACCTGAGCGTCCGGCATGCTGTTGGACCTCATACAGCATGCTTCCAATTTTGGTCCCCCATAGAGATGAATGGGTGTTGGAATATGGAAGCTGGTAAAATAGGCTCAAAATCCACTCAGAGCACTCAGGATATCACATATAGACTTTTGGTGTGTGTGTGAGTCGACCTGAGCGTCCGGCATGCTGTTGGACCTCATACAGCATGCTTCCAATTTTGGTCCCCCATAGAGATGAATGGGTGTTGGAATATGGAAGCTGGTAAAATAGGCTCAAAATCCACTCAGAGCACTCAGGATATCACATATAGACTTTTGGTGTGTGTGTGTGAGTCGACCTGAGCGTCCGGCATGCTGTTGGACCTCATACAGCATGCTTCCAATTTTGGTCCCCCATAGAGATGAATGGGTGTTGGAATATGGAAGCTGGTAAAATAGGCTCAAAATCCACTCAGAGCACTCAGGATATCACATATAGACTTTTGGTGTGTGTGTGAGTCGACCTGAGCGTCCGGCATGCTGTTGGACCTCATACAGCATGCTTCCAATTTTGGTCCCCCATAGAGATGAATGGGTGTTGGAATATGGAAGTTGGTAAAATAGGCTCAAAATCCACTCAGAGCACTCAGGATATCACATATAGACTTTTGGTGTGTGTGTGAGTCGACCTGAGCGTCCGGCATGCTGTTGGACCTCATACAGCATGCTTCCAATTTTGGTCCCCCATAGAGATGAATGGGTGTTGGAATATGGAAGCTGGTAAAATAGGCTCAAAATCCACTCAGAGCACTCAGGATATCACATATAGACTTTTGGTGTGTGTGTGAGTCGACCTGAGCGTCCGGCATGCTGTTGGACCTCATACAGCATGCTTCCAATTTTGGTCCCCCATAGAGATGAATGGGTGTTGGAATATGGAAGCTGGTAAAATAGGCTCAAAATCCACTCAGAGCACTCAGGATATCACATATAGACTTTTGGTGTGTGTGTGAGTCGACCTGAGCGTCCGGCATGCTGTTGGACCTCATACAGCATGCTTCCAATTTTGGTCCCCCATAGAGATGAATGAGTGTTGGAATATGGAAGCTGGTAAAATAGGCTCAAAATCCACTCAGAGCACTCAGGATATCACATATAGACTTTTGGTGTGTGTGTGTGAGTCGACCTGAGCGTCCGGCATGCTGTTGGACCTCATACAGCATGCTTCCAATTTTGGTCCCCCATAGAGATGAATGGGTGTTGGAATATGGAAGTTGGTAAATAGGCTCAAAATCCACTCAGAGCACTCAGGATATCACATATAGACTTTTGGTGTGTGTGTGAGTCGACCTGAGCGTCCGGCATGCTGTTGGACCTCATACAGCATGCTTCCAATTTTGGTCCCCCATAGAGATGAATGGGTGTTGGAATATGGAAGTTGGTAAAATAGGCTCAAAATCCACTCAGAGCACTCAGGATATCACATATAGACTTTTGGTGTGTGTGTGAGTCGACCTGAGCGTCCGGCATGCTGTTGGACCTCATACAGCATGCTTCCAATTTTGGTCCCCCATAGAGATGAATGGGTGTTGGAATATGGAAGCTGGTAAAATAGGCTCAAAATCCACTCAGAGCACTCAGGATATCACATATAGACTTTTGGTGTGTGTGTGAGTCGACCTGAGCGTCCGCATGCTGTTGGACCTCATACAGCATGCTTCCAATTTTGGTCCCCCATAGAGATGAATGGGTGTTGGAATATGGAAGCTGGTAAAATAGGCTCAAAATCCACTCAGAGCACTCAGGATATCACATATAGACTTTTGGTGTGTGTGTGAGTCGACCTGAGCGTCCGGCATGCTGTTGGACCTCATACAGCATGCTTCCAATTTTGGTCCCCCATAGAGATGAATGAGTGTTGGAATATGGAAGCTGGTAAAATAGGCTCAAAATCCACTCAGAGCACTCAGGATATCACATATAGACTTTGGTGTGTGTGTGTGAGTCGACCTGAGCGTCCGGCATGCTGTTGGACCTCATACAGCATGCTTCCAATTTTGGTCCCCCATAGAGATGAATGGGTGTTGGAATATGGAAGTTGGTAAAATAGGCTCAAAATCCACTCAGAGCACTCAGGATATCACATATAGACTTTTGGTGTGTGTGTGAGTCGACCTGAGCGTCCGGCATGCTGTTGGACCTCATACAGCATGCTTCCAATTTTGGTCCCCCATAGAGATGAATGGGTGTTGGAATATGGAAGTTGGTAAAATAGGCTCAAAATCCACTCAGAGCACTCAGGATATCACATATAGACTTTTGGTGTGTGTGTGAGTCGACCTGAGCGTCCGGCATGCTGTTGGACCTCATACAGCATGCTTCCAATTTTGGTCCCCCATAGAGATGAATGGGTGTTGGAATATGGAAGCTGGTAAAATAGGCTCAAAATCCACTCAGAGCACTCAGGATATCACATATAGACTTTTGGTGTGTGTGTGAGTCGACCTGAGCGTCCGGCATGCTGTTGGACCTCATACAGCATGCTTCCAATTTTGGTCCCCCATAGAGATGAATGGGTGTTGGAATATGGAAGCTGGTAAAGTAGGCTCAAAATCCACTCAGAGCACTCAGGATATCACATATAGACTTTTGGTGTGTGTGTGAGTCGACCTGAGCGTCCGGCATGCTGTTGGACCTCATACAGCATGCTTCCAATTTTGGTCCCCCATAGAGATGAATGAGTGTTGGAATATGGAAGCTGGTAAAATAGGCTCAAAATCCACTCAGAGCACTCAGGATATCACATATAGACTTTTGGTGTGTGTGTGTGAGTCGACCTGAGCGTCCGGCATGCTGTTGGACCTCATACAGCATGCTTCCAATTTTGGTCCCCCATAGAGATGAATGGGTGTTGGAATATGGAAGTTGGTAAAATAGGCTCAAAATCCACTCAGAGCACTCAGGATATCACATATAGACTTTTGGTGTGTGTGTGAGTCGACCTGAGCGTCCGGCATGCTGTTGGACCTCATACAGCATGCTTCCAATTTTGGTCCCCCATAGAGATGAATGGGTGTTGGAATATGGAAGTTGGTAAAATAGGCTCAAAATCCACTCAGAGCACTCAGGATATCACATATAGACTTTTGGTGTGTGTGTGAGTCGACCTGAGCGTCCGGCATGCTGTTGGACCTCATACAGCATGCTTCCAATTTTGGTCCCCCATAGAGATGAATGGGTGTTGGAATATGGAAGCTGGTAAAATAGGCTCAAAATCCACTCAGAGCACTCAGGATATCACATATAGACTTTTGGTGTGTGTGTGAGTCGACCTGAGCGTCCGGCATGCTGTTGGACCTCATACAGCATGCTTCCAATTTTGGTCCCCCATAGAGATGAATGGGTGTTGGAATATGGAAGCTGGTAAAATAGGCTCAAAATCCACTCAGAGCACTCAGGATATCACATATAGACTTTTGGTGTGTGTGTGAGTCGACCTGAGCGTCCGGCATGCTGTTGGACCTCATACAGCATGCTTCCAATTTTGGTCCCCCATAGAGATGAATGAGTGTTGGAATATGGAAGCTGGTAAAATAGGCTCAAAATCCACTCAGAGCACTCAGGATATCACATATAGACTTTTGGTGTGTGTGTGTGAGTCGACCTGAGCGTCCGGCATGCTGTTGGACCTCATACAGCATGCTTCCAATTTTGGTCCCCCATAGAGATGAATGGGTGTTGGAATATGGAAGTTGGTAAAATAGGCTCAAAATCCACTCAGAGCACTCAGGATATCACATATAGACTTTTGGTGTGTGTGTGAGTCGACCTGAGCGTCCGGCATGCTGTTGGACCTCATACAGCATGCTTCCAATTTTGGTCCCCCATAGAGATGAATGGGTGTTGGAATATGGAAGTTGGTAAAATAGGCTCAAAATCCACTCAGAGCACTCAGGATATCACATATAGACTTTTGGTGTGTGTGTGAGTCGACCTGAGCGTCCGGCATGCTGTTGGACCTCATACAGCATGCTTCCAATTTTGGTCCCCCATAGAGATGAATGGGTGTTGGAATATGGAAGCTGGTAAAATAGGCTCAAAATCCAATCAGAGCACTCAGGATATCACATATAGACTTTTGGTGTGTGTGTGAGTCGACCTGAGCGTCCGGCATGCTGTTGGACCTCATACAGCATGCTTCCAATTTTGGTCCCCCATAGAGATGAATGGGTGTTGGAATATGGAAGTTGGTAAAATAGGCTCAAAATCCACTCAGAGCACTCAGGATATCACATATAGACTTTTGGTGTGTGTGTGTGAGTCGACCTGAGCGTCCGGCATGCTGTTGGACCTCATACAGCATGCTTCCAATTTTGGTCCCCCATAGAGATGAATGGGTGTTGGAATATGGAAGCTGGTAAAATAGGCTCAAAATCCACTCAGAGCACTCAGGATATCACATATAGACTTTTGGTGTGTGTGTGTGAGTCGACCTGAGCGTCCGGCATGCTGTTGGACCTCATACAGCATGCTTCCAATTTTGGTCCCCCATAGAGATGAATGGGTGTTGGAATATGGAAGCTGGTAAAATAGGCTCAAAATCCACTCAGAGCACTCAGGATATCACATATAGACTTTTGGTGTGTGTGTGAGTCGACCTGAGCGTCCGGCATGCTGTTGGACCTCATACAGCATGCTTCCAATTTTGGTCCCCCATAGAGATGAATGGGTGTTGGAATATGGAAGCTGGTAAAATAGGCTCAAAATCCACTCAGAGCACTCAGGATATCACATATAGACTTTTGGTGTGTGTGTGAGTCGACCTGAGCGTCCGGCATGCTGTTGGACCTCATACAGCATGCTTCCAATTTTGGTCCCCCATAGAGATGAATGGGTGTTGGAATATGGAAGCTGGTAAAATAGGCTCAAAATCCACTCAGAGCACTCAGGATATCACATATAGACTTTTGGTGTGTGTGTGTGAGTCGACCTGAGCGTCCGGCATGCTGTTGGACCTCATACAGCATGCTTCCAATTTTGGTCCCCCATAGAGATGAATGGGTGTTGGAATATGGAAGCTGGTAAAATAGGCTCAAAATCCACTCAGAGCACTCAGGATATCACATATAGACTTTTGGTGTGTGTGTGTGAGTCGACCTGAGCGTCCGGCATGCTGTTGGACCTCATACAGCATGCTTCCAATTTTGGTCCCCCATAGAGATGAATGGGTGTTGGAATATGGAAGTTGGTAAAATAGGCTCAAAATCCACTCAGAGCACTCAGGATATCACATATAGACTTTTGGTGTGTGTGTGAGTCGACCTGAGCGTCCGGCATGCTGTTGGACCTCATACAGCATGCTTCCAATTTTGGTCCCCCATAGAGATGAATGGGTGTTGGAATATGGAAGCTGGTAAAATAGGCTCAAAATCCACTCAGAGCACTCAGGATATCACATATAGACTTTTGGTGTGTGTGTGAGTCGACCTGAGCGTCCGGCATGCTGTTGGACCTCATACAGCATGCTTCCAATTTTGGTCCCCCATAGAGATGAATGGGTGTTGGAATATGGAAGCTGGTAAAATAGGCTCAAAATCCACTCAGAGCACTCAGGATATCACATATAGACTTTTGGTGTGTGTGTGAGTCGACCTGAGCGTCCGGCATGCTGTTGGACCTCATACAGCATGCTTCCAATTTTGGTCCCCCATAGAGATGAATGAGTGTTGGAATATGGAAGCTGGTAAAATAGGCTCAAAATCCACTCAGAGCACTCAGGATATCACATATAGACTTTTGGTGTGTGTGTGTGAGTCGACCTGAGCGTCCGGCATGCTGTTGGACCTCATACAGCATGCTTCCAATTTTGGTCCCCCATAGAGATGAATGGGTGTTGGAATATGGAAGTTGGTAAAATAGGCTCAAAATCCACTCAGAGCACTCAGGATATCACATATAGACTTTTGGTGTGTGTGTGAGTCGACCTGAGCGTCCGGCATGCTGTTGGACCTCATACAGCATGCTTCCAATTTTGGTCCCCCATAGAGATGAATGGGTGTTGGAATATGGAAGTTGGTAAAATAGGCTCAAAATCCACTCAGAGCACTCAGGATATCACATATAGACTTTTGGTGTGTGTGTGAGTCGACCTGAGCGTCCGGCATGCTGTTGGACCTCATACAGCATGCTTCCAATTTTGGTCCCCCATAGAGATGAATGGGTGTTGGAATATGGAAGCTGGTAAAATAGGCTCAAAATCCACTCAGAGCACTCAGGATATCACATATAGACTTTTGGTGTGTGTGTGTGAGTCGACCTGAGCGTCCGGCATGCTGTTGGACCTCATACAGCATGCTTCCAATTTTGGTCCCCCATAGAGATGAATGGGTGTTGGAATATGGAAGCTGGTAAAATAGGCTCAAAATCCACTCAGAGCACTCAGGA
This sequence comes from Scomber colias, assembly GCA_021039105.1. Taxonomy (NCBI): domain Eukaryota; kingdom Metazoa; phylum Chordata; class Actinopteri; order Scombriformes; family Scombridae; genus Scomber; species Scomber colias. Next base: position 25,920 of record JAJDFG010001791.1, read on the forward strand.
TATCACATATAGACTTTTGGTGTGTGTGTGAGTCGACCTGAGCGTCCGGCATGCTGTTGGACCTCATACAGCATGCTTCCAATTTTGGTCCCCCATAGAGATGAATGGGTGTTGGAATATGGAAGTTGGTAAAATAGGCTCAAAATCCACTCAGAGCACTCAGGATATCACATATAGACTTTTGGTGTGTGTGTGAGTCGACCTGAGCGTCCGGCATGCTGTTGGACCTCATACAGCATGCTTCCAATTTTGGTCCCCCATAGAGATGAATGGGTGTTGGAATATGGAAGCTGGTAAAATAGGCTCAAAATCCACTCAGAGCACTCAGGATATCACATATAGACTTTTGGTGTGTGTGTGAGTCGACCTGAGCGTCCGGCATGCTGTTGGACCTCATACAGCATGCTTCCAATTTTGGTCCCCCATAGAGATGAATGGGTGTTGGAATATGGAAGCTGGTAAAATAGGCTCAAAATCCACTCAGAGCACTCAGGATATCACATATAGACTTTTGGTGTGTGTGTGAGTCGACCTGAGCGTCCGGCATGCTGTTGGACCTCATACAGCATGCTTCCAATTTTGGTCCCCCATAGAGATGAATGGGTGTTGGAATATGGAAGCTGGTAAAATAGGCTCAAAATCCACTCAGAGCACTCAGGATATCACATATAGACTTTTGGTGTGTGTGTGAGTCGACCTGAGCGTCCGGCATGCTGTTGGACCTCATACAGCATGCTTCCAATTTTGGTCCCCCATAGAGATGAATGGGTGTTGGAATATGGAAGCTGGTAAAATAGGCTCAAAATCCAC
>JAJDFG010001792.1:0-22500 GCA_021039105.1 Scomber colias
ATTATCAACATGCAGCTCTTAGAAAGGTGCTATAACAGTATTAACACTTATGATAAATATGAAATAGTAATCCATTTTAATTAGTAACCCTTTTATTCCCCAGCTCTGTTAATAAGGAGGGAGGAAAGAAAGAGAGAAGGATGGGAAGGGAAGGAAAGCAGGGAAGAGGAAGGAAAGAAGGAGGGAGGAAGGAAAGGAGGGAGGAAAGAAAGAGAAAAGGAGGGAAGGAGGAAAGCAGGGAGGAGGAAGGAAAGAAGGAGGGAGAAGGAAGGAGGAAGGAAAGAAAGAGAAGGAGGAAGGAAGGAAAGGAGGGAGGAAAGAAGAGAGAAGGAGGGAGGAAGGAAAGGAGGGAGGAAAGAAAGAGAGAAGGAGGGAGGGAGGAAGGAAAGGAGAGAGGAAAGAAAAAGGAGGGAGGAAAGAAAGAGAGAAGGAGGAAGGAAGGAAGAAGGAAAGAAAGAGAAGGAGGAAGGAAGGAAAGGAGGGAGGAAAGAAAGAGAGAAGGAGGGGAGGGAGGAAGGAAAGGAGAGAGGAAAGAAGAAAGGAGGGAGGAAAGAAAGAGAGAAGGAGGGGAAGAAGGAAAGGAGGGAGGAAGGAAGGAGAGAGGAAGGAAAGGAGAGAGGAAAGAAGAAGGAGGGAGGAAAGAAAGAGAGAAGGAGGGAATTGAGGGAAGGAGGAAGGAAAGGAGGGAAGGAAGGAGGTAGAGAGGAAGGAAAAGTATAGAGGAAAGACCAAGAGAGACGGAGGGAAGGAGGGAAAGCAGGAAGGAAAGAAGGAAGTAGAGAGTAAGGAAGCTGCTGCTGGCGTCACCGTAACGTCCTCTGACAGTGGGGAGCAGAGCTGTTGTGTTAATCACGACGGACACATGAAAGTCCTTCTGGATGACACTTGGACGTTCTTCAGTTCTTAAAATACAAGTGTGAAATGTGTTGTGAGGCGGGCGGCGTGAAGTGGAGAGAGGAGGAAGTGAAGCTGGATGTGAGGAGGAAGTGAGAGTGCTTTGGTTTGGTGGAGCCGCTCGTTAAACAGGCAGCAGCGTCAGACTCCTGATTACTGTCATTGTAATCAGAGCAAACGCTGCTTTTCATATTCATCTAAGCTAACATGCTAACAAGCTAACATGCTAACAAGCTAACATGCTAACAAGCTAACAAAACGGATATCAGTCTGTAGAGCATGAGGCTCAACATAAGGCCTGTGGGACAGAACCGGACCGCAGAGGAGTCCAATCCGGCCCATTTCCCTTCCTGGCTTCTTTTCCTTCTTCCATCTGTCCTTCCTTCCTTCCTTATTTCCTTCCTTCCTCCTTTTCTTCCTTGCATCTTTCCTTCCTGTCTTATCTTCCTCATTTTCCTTCCTTCCATCCATTTGTCCTTTCTTTTCTTCCTTCCTTCCATATTTCCATCCTATCTTCTCTTCTTTCCTTCCATCTTTCCTTCCCTCCTTCCATCTTTTTACTGATCCAACTCTCCTACCTTCGGTTTTTCCTTTCTTTGTTTCATTACTTCCTTCCTTCCATCTGTTTCTTCCTCCCTTTATTTCTTCCATCTTTCCTTCCTGTCTTATCTTCCTTCCTTCCATTTGTCCTTCCTTCCATCCATATTTCCTTCCTATCTTCTCTTCTTTCCTTCCTTCTTTGCCTCCTTCCTCCCATCTTTTTATGAAGAGTTTAGTTTAATAGTATATGCCTTCCTTCCATCTATCCTTTCTTTCTTTCTTCCATGTGTCCTTCCTCCCTTTCGTTCTTCCAACTTTCCTTCCTGTCTTATCTTCCTTCCTTCCATTTGTCCTTCCTTCCTCCGTTTCTTCATTCCATATTTTCCTTCCTATCGTCTCTTCCTTCCTTCCTTCTTTCCTACTTTCCATCCTTCCATCTTTCCATACACCTGTTCTTCTCTATTTCTTCATCCCATCTTTCCTTCTCTTCCTTCCTTCCTTCCACACATATTTCCTTCCTATCTTCCTTCCTTCCTTCCATCCATATTTCCTTCCAATCTTCTCTTCTTCCTCCTTTCCTTCCTTCCATCCATATTTCCTTCCTTCCTTCCTTGCTTCCTTCCTTCCTTCCTGTCTTATCTTCCTTCCTTCCATTTGTCCTTCCTTCCTCCGTTTCTTCATTCCATATTTCCTTCCTATCGTCTCTTCCTTCCTTCCTTCCTTCTTTCCTACCTTCCATCCTTCCATCTTTCCATACACCTGTTCTTTCTCTCTTTCTTCATCCCATCTTTCCTTCTCTTCCTTCCACACATATTTCCTTCCTATCTTCCTTCCTTCCTTCCATCCATATTTCCTTCCAATCTTCTCTTCTTCCTCCTTTCCTTCCTTCCATCCATATTTCCTTCCTTCCTTCCTGTCTTATCTTCCTTCCTTCCATTGTCCTTCCTTCCTCCGTTTCTTCATTCCATATTTCCTTCCTATCGTCTCTTCCTTCCATCCTTCTTTCCTACTCCATCTTTCCATACACCTGTTCTTTCTCTCTTTCTTCATCCCATCTTTCCTTCTCTTCCTTCCTTCCTTCCACACATATTTCCTTCCTATCTTCCTTCCTTCCTTCCATCCATATTTCCTTCCAATCTTCTCTTCTTCCTCCTTTCCTTCCTTCCATCCATATTTCCTTCCTTCCTTTCTTCCTTGCTTCCTCCTTCCTTCCTTCCTGTCCCTATGTTATCTGACCAACTGGATCATTTTGCAACGTGTGAAAATTGCAGTCCTTCCTTCCTTCCTCCTTTTCTTCCGTCCTTCCATCTTTCCATACACCTATTCTTTCTCTCTTTTCTCCATCCCATAATTCCTTCCTACCTTCCTTCCCTCTATCCTTTCTTTCTTTCTTCCATGCGTCCTTCCTCCCTTTTGTTCTTCCAACTTTCCTTCCTGTCTTATCTTCCTTCTTTCCTTCCTTCCTTCCATTTGTCCTTCCTTCCTCCGTTTCTTCATTCCATATTTCCTTTCTATCGTCTCTTCCTTCCTTCCTTCCTTCTTTCCTACCTTCCATCCTTCTATCTTTCCATACACCTGTTCTTTCTCTTTTTCTTCATCCCATCTTTCCTTCTCTTCCTTCCTTCCTTCCACACATATTCCCTTCCTATCTTCCTTCCTTCCTTCCATCCATATTTCCTTCCAATCTTCTCTTCTTCCTCCTTTCCTTCCTTCCATCCATATTTCCTTCCTTCCTTCCTTGCTTCCTTCCTTCCTTCCTGTCTTATCTTCCTTCCTTCCATTTGTCCTTCCTTCCTCCGTTTCTTCATTCCATATTTCCTTCCTATCGTCTCTTCCTTCCTTCCTTCCTTCTTTCCTACCTTCCATCCTTCCATCTTTCATACACCTGTTCTTTCTCTCTTTCTTCATCCCATCTTTCCTTCTCTTCCTTCCTTCCTTCCACACATATTTCCTTCCTATCTTCCTTCCTTCCTTCCATCCATATTTCCTTCCAATCTTCTCTTCTTCCTCCTTTCCTTCCTTCCATCCATATTTCCTTCCTTCCTTCCTTGCTTCCTTCCTTCCTTCCTGTCCCAATGTTATCTGACCAACTGGATCATATAGCAAAGTGTGAAAATTGCACTCCTTCCTTCCTTCCGTCCTTCCATCTTTCCATACACCTATTCTTTCTCTCTTTTCTCCATCCCATAATTCTTTCCTACCTTCCTTCCATCTTTCCTTCCTGTCTTATCTTCCTTCTTTCCTTCCTTCCTTCCATTTGTCCTTCCTTCCTCCGTTTCTTCATTCCATATTTCCTTCCTATCGTCTCTTCCTTCCTTCCTTGTTTCCTACCTTCCATCCTTCCATCTTTCCATACACCTGTTCTTTCTCTCTTTCTTCATCCCATCTTTCCTCCTTTCCTTCCTTCCATCCATATTTCCTTCCTTCCTTCTTGCTTCCTTCCTTCCTTCCTGTCTTATCTTCCTTCCTTCCATTTGTCCTTCCTTCCTCCGTTTCTTCATTCCATATTTCCTTCCTATCGTCTCTTCCTTCCTTCCTTCTTTCCTACCTCCATCTTTCCATACACCTGTTCTTTCTCTCTTTCTTCATCCCATCTTTCCTTCTCTTCCTTCCTTCCTTCCACACATATTTCCTTCCTATCTTCCTTCCTTCCTTCCATCCATATTTCCTTCCAATCTTCTCTTCTTCCTCATTTCCTTCCTTCCATCCATATTTCCTTCCTTCCTTCCTTGCTTCCTTCCTTCCTTCCTGTCTTATCTTCCTTCCTTCCATTTGTCCTTCCTTCCTCCGTTTCTTCATTCCATATTTCCTTTCTATCGTCTCTTTCTTCCTTCCTTCCTTCTTTCCTACCTTCCATCCTTCCATCTTTCCATACACCTGTTCTTTCTCTCTTTCTTCATCCCATCTTTCCTTCTCTTCCTTCCTTCCTTCCACACATATTTCCTTCCTATCTTCCTTCCTTCCTTCCATCCATATTTCCTTCCAATCTTCTCTTCTTCCTCATTTCCTTCCTTCCATCCATATTTCCTTCCTTCCTTCCTTGCTTCCTTCCTGTCTTATCTTCCTTCCTTCCATTTGTCCTTCCTTCCTCCGTTTCTTCATTCCATATTTCCTTCCTATCGTCTCTTTCTTCCTTCCTTCCTTCTTTCCTACCTTCCATCCTTCCATCTTTCCATACACCTGTTCTTTCTCTCTTTCTTCATCCCATCTTTCCTTCTCTTCCTTCCTTCCTTCCACACATATTTCCTTCCTATCTTCCTTCCTTCCTTCCATCCATATTTCCTTCCAATCTTCTCTTCTTCCTCCTTTCTTCCTTCCATCCATATTTCCTTCCTTCCTTCCTTGCTTCCTTCCTTCCTTCCTGTCTTATCTTCCTTCCTTCCATTTGTCCTTCCTTCCTCGTTTCTTCATTCCATATTTCCTTCCTATCGTCTCTTCCTTCCTTCCTTCTTTCCTACCTTCCATCCTTCCATCTTTCCATACACCTGTTCTTTCTCTCTTTCTTCATCCCATCTTTCCTTCTCTTCCTTCCTTCCTTCCACACATATTTCCTTCCTATCTTCCTTCCTTCCTTCCTTTCATCCATATTTCCTTCCAATCTTCTCTTCTCCTCCTTTCCTTCCTTCCATCCATATTCCTTCCTTCCTTCCTTGCTTCCTTCCTTCCTTCCTGTCTTATCTTCCTTCCTTCTCCGTTTCTTCATTCCATATTTCCTTCCTATCGTCTCTTCCTTCCTTCCTTCTTTCCTACCTTCCATCCTTCCATCTTTCCATACACCTGTTCTTTCTCTCTTTCTTCATCCCATCTTTCCTTCTCTTCCTTCCTTCCTTCCACACATATTTCCTTCCTATCTTCCTTCCTTCCTTCCATCCATATTTCCTTCCAATCTTCTCTTCTTCCTCCTTTCCTTCCTTCCATCCATATTTCCTTCCTTCCTTCCTTGCTTCCTTCCTTCCTTCCTGTCTTATCTTCCTTCCTTCCATTTGTCCTTCCTTCCTCCGTTTCTTCATTCCATATTTCCTTTCTATCGTCTCTTTCTTCCTTCCTTCCTTCTTTCCTACCTTCCATCCTTCCATCTTTCCATACACCTGTTCTTTCTCTCTGTCTTCATCCATCTTTCCTTCTCTTCCTTCCTTCCTTCCACACATATTTCCTTCCTATCTTCCTTCCTTCCTTCCATCCATATTTCCTTCCAATCTTCTCTTCTTCCTCCTTTCCTTCCTTCATCCATATTTCCTTCCTTTCTTCCTTGCTTCCTCCTTCCTTCCTTCCTGTCCCGATGTTATCTGACCAACTGGATCATTTTGCAACGTGTGAAAATTGCAGTCCTTCCTTCCTTCCTCCTTTTCTTCCGTCCTTCCATCTTTCCATACACCTATTCTTTCTCTCTTTTCTCCATCCCATAATTCCTTCCTACCTTCCTTCCATCTATCCTTTCTTTCTTTCTTCCATGTGTCCTTCCTTCCTCCGTTTCTTCATTCCATATTTCCTTCCTATCGTCTCTTCCTTCCTTCCTTCTTTCCTACCTTCCATCCTTCCATCTTTCCATACACCTGTTCTTTCTCTCTTTCTTCATCCCATCTTTCCTTCTCTTCCTTCCTTCCTTCCACACATATTTCCTTCCTATCTTCCTTCCTTCCTTCCATCCATATTTCCTTCCAATCTTCTCTTCTTCCTCCTTTCCTTCCTTCCATCCATATTTCCTTCCTTCCTTCCTTGCTTCCTTCCTTCCTTCCTGTCTTATCTTCCTTCCTTCCATTTGTCCTTCCTTCCTCCGTTTCTTCATTCCATATTTCCTTCCTATCGTCTCTTCCTTCCTTCCTTCTTTCCTACCTTCCATCCTTCCATCTTTCCATACACCTGTTCTTTCTCTCTTTCTTCATCCCATCTTTCCTTCTCTTCCTTCCTTCCTTCCACACATATTTCCTTCCTATCTTCCTTCCTTCCTTCCATCCCTATTTCCTTCCAATCTTCTCTTCTTCCTCCTTTCCTTCCTTCCATCGATATTTCCTTCCTTTCTTCCTTGCTTCCTTCCTTCCTTCCTGTCTTATCTTCCTTCCTTCCATTTGTCCTTCCTTCCTCCGTTTCTTCATTCCATATTTCCTTCCTATCGTCTCTTCCTTCCTTCCTTCTTTCCTACCTTCCATCCTTCCATCTTTCCATACACCTGTTCTTTCTCTCTTTCTTCATCCCATCTTTCCTTCTCTTCCTTCCTTCCTTCCACACATATTTCCTTCCTATCTTCCTTCCTTCCTTCCATCCATATTTCCTTCCAATCTTCTCTTCTTCCTCCTTTCCTTCCTTCCATCCATATTTCCTTCCTTCCTTCCTTGCTTCCTTCCTTCCTTCCTGTCTTATCTTCCTTCCTTCCATTTGTCCTTCCTTCCTCCGTTTCTTCATTCCATATTTCCTTTCTATCGTCTCTTTCTTCCTTCCTTCCTTCTTTCCTACCTTCCATCCTTCCATCTTTCCATACACCTGTTCTTTCTCTCTTTCTTCATCCCATCTTTCCTTCTCTTCCTTCCTTCCTTCCACACATATTTCCTTCCTATCTTCCTTCCTTCCTTCCATCCATATTTCCTTCCTATCTTCTCTTCTTCCTCCTTTCCTTCCTTCCATCCATATTTCCTTCCTTCCTTCCTTGCTTCCTTCCTTCCTTCCTGTCTTATCTTCCTTCCTTCCATTTGTCCTTCCTTCCTCCGTTTCTTCATTCCATATTTCCTTTCTATCGTCTCTTCCTTCCTTCCTTCTTTCCTACCTTCCATCCTTCCATCTTTCCATACACCTGTTCTTTCTCTCTTTCTTCATCCCATCTTTCCTTCTCTTCCTTCCTTCCTTCCACACATATTTCCTTCCAATCTTCTCTTCTTCCTCCTTTCCTTCCTTCCATCCATATTTCCTTCCTTCCTTCCTTGCTTCCTTCCTTCCTTCCTTCCTGTCCCAATGTTATCTGACCAACTAGATATATTCTCTTATTTTCTCTCATCATTCAGAGTCAAAGCTTCTGAATCAAGTTGCAATCAATCTACTTTCTTCCTGTTGCATCTTCATTAATGAATGTTAGGTTAGGTTAATGCAGTTCATCGTGATTCACAGCTGACTGACGAGGTGATAATAAGACAGAACGAGAGAGAGCATGAAGAAAAGAAAAGATAAAAAAGAGAAAATGATAGAATGATAGTAAGAGAAAGAGAGAATAAGAGAAAAAGGTTTATTAATAGATATAAAATAAAATGTTCAAATAGATTAAAGAGACAAAACAAAACTTCCATCTTTCCTTCCTGCCTTCTCTTCCTTCCTTCGTTCCTTCCTTCCTTCCATTTTTCCTTCCTGCCTTCTCTTCCTTCCATCTGTCCATCCGTCCGTCCGTCCTTCCTTCGTTCGTTCCTTCCTTCCTTCCATTTTTCCTTCCTGCCTTCTCTTCCTTCCTTCCATCTTTCCTTCCTTCCATCTGTCCGTCCATCCTTCCTTCCTGCCTTCTCTTGCTTCCTTCTTTTCATCTGTCCATCCTACCTTCCTTCCTTCCTGCCTTCTCTTCCTTCCTTCCTTTCTTTCATCTGCCCATCCTTCCTTCCTTCCTTCGTTCCATCTTTCCTTCCTTCCTGCCTTCTCTTCCTTCCATCTGTCCATCCGTCCTTCCTTCCTTCGTTCCTTCCTTCCTTCCATTTTTCCTTCCTGCCTTCTCTTCCATCTTTCCTTCCTTCCATCTGTCCGTCCATCCTTCCTTCCTGCCTTCTCTTCCTTCCTTCTTTTCATCTGTCCATCCTACCTTCCTTCCTTCCTGCCTTCTCTTCCTTCCTTCCTTTCTTTCATCTGCCCATCCTTCCTTCCTTCCTTCGTTCCATCTTTCCTTCCTTCCTGCCTTCTCTTCCTTCTTTCTTTCCTTCCTTCCTTTCATCTGTCCGTCCTTCCTTCCTTCGTTCCATCTTTCCTTCCTGCCTCCCTCCTTACTCCTTTCCTTCCTCCCTTCCTTCCTTCCTTCCTTCCTTCTGGTTGTTTTATTTATCGTTTAACACCTTCTTACTTCTTTCGACAGCGTTAAATGAACTCTAACAAACTCTAATCTAACAGGAAGTGGAATTATAATCAGCTCATAAGTTTAATTTAATGTGTTTTCATTATTAAATCTTTGCAGTAAACTCGACAAACGGCTCCAATAACTAACTCTTCCTCCACGTCGTCACGGCGATGGATGGAGAGAAGGAGAGGAGAGCTCTTTCACCTCCTCTTCTTCATCTTTCCTTCCTATCTTCTCTTCCTTCCTTACTTCCTTCTTTCCTCCGTTTCTTCCTTCCACATTTCCTTCCTATCTTCTCTTCCTTCCTTCCTTCTTTCATACCTTCCGACTATTCTTTTTCTTTCCTTCCTTCCTTCCTTCCTTCCTTCCTTCCGTCTATCTTTCCTTCCTCCCTGTCTTTTTCCATCTTTCCTTCCTCCCTGTCTTATCTTTCTTGTTTTCCTTCCTTCCTTTATCCTTTTCTGTCTTCCACATTTCCTTCCTATCTTCTCTTCTTTCCTTCTCTTCCATCTTTCCTTCCTGCCTTGCTTCCTTCCTTCCATATTTCCTTCCTTCCTTTCATCTGTCCATCCATCCTTCCTTCCTTCCTCCCTTCCTTCCTTCCTTCCTTCCTTTCATCTGTCCATCCATCCATCCTTCCTTCCTTCCTTCCTTCATTCCATCATTCCTTCCGGCCTTCTCTTCCTTCCTTCCATCTGTCCATCCTTCCTTCCTTCCTTCCTCCCTTCCCTCCTTACATTTTTCCTTCCTGCCTTCTCTTCCTTCCTTCCATCTTTCCTCCATATCGTCACGGCGATAGAAGGGATGCAGCTATGGACAGAATCAGAGCTCTCTCACCTCCTCTTCTTCCTTTTCTTCTTCCTCCTCTTCTTCTTCCTCCTCCTCTTCCTCCTCCTCCTCCTCCTCCTCCCTGGTGCCTGTGATGTCCGCGGCCCCTCTCCATCACTGTCGGCCCCGGGGCAGGCCACTGAGGAGCCCGCTGAGGAGAGAGAAAACAGAGGAGGGGAGGAGGGGGAGCGATGAGGAGCTGGAAGGAAGGAAGGATGGATAGATGGATGGATGGATGGATGGATAGATAGATAGACGGAGGGAGGGAGGGAGGGAGGGAGGAAGATGTTTCCCCCCTCAGGGCCTCCAGAGGCAGCGCTTGTATCAATCACTCGACGGGAGGAGGAGGTGATTCTGACGGATGATATCCTGCAGCACAACGTCTCCTCCTCCCTCTCTCTCTCTCTCTCTCTCTCTCTCTCTCTTTCTCTCCTTCTGACCCTGCATGCATGAACTTCATCCCTTCATCCTTCATTATCTCCATCCCTCCTCTCCAAGTTTTCTTCTTTCTCTCCGCTCCTCGGACTTCCCTCGCTCTCGCTCTCACTCGTCTATCCTCACATGCCCGCTCTTCATCCTCCTTACATCCTTCTCTTCCTTCCTTGGCCACCTCTCTCCTCCTTCCTTATCACTCATTCTCTCCTTTTTTATTCTTCTTTTTACTCTTTCCTTCCTTCCCTCAGACTAAACGGTATTTTCTTGTCTGATGTGTTAAATTAAACGATTATAAAGTCATAAACTCTCGCTGTGACTTCGCCTAAGAGACGTTGGTTCCCTCGACCAATTGTAGCTCACTGCTCACCGTGATGTCATCAAATGTGGTTGCCAGGTAACCGAATTCCAGGAAACGAGAAAAGTCATAATTGTTTAATTGAAGAAATCCATCCATCCATCTTTCCTTCCTTCCTTCTTTCCTTCCTTCATTCCTTCCTCCCTTTCATCTTTCCTTCCTGTCTTCTTGTCCTTCCTTCCTTCCTTCCTCCCTTTCCATCCTTCCACCTTTCCTTCCTTTGTTCCTTCTTCCCTTTCATCTTTCCTTCCTGTCTTCTTTTCCTTCCTTCCTTCCTTCCTTCCTTCCTTCTTAGTTGTATACGTTATACTACTCTGCATCCAGCCTGAGTCTGTTCATTCATTGGAGCGACAGTAGAATATATTATACAAAGTTGAAACCAGAGTATTTTCCTTCCTTCCTTCCTTCCTTCCTTCCATCTTTCCTTCCTGTCTTCTTTTCCTTCCTTCCTTCCACTTTTCCTTCCTTCATTCCTTCCTCCCTTTCATCTTTCCTTCCTGTCTTCTTTTCCTTCCTTCCTTCCTGTCTTCTTTTCCTTCCTTCCTTCCATCCCTTTCCCTTCCTTTCTCCTTTACTTCCTTCCTTCCTCCCTTTCATCTTTCCTTCCTTCCTTCCATCTTTCCTTCCTTCCTTCCTGTCTTCTTTTCCTTCCTTCCTTTCTCCTTTACTTCCTTCCTTCCTCCCTTTCATCTTTCCTTCCTTCCTTCCATCTTTCCTTCCTCCCTTCCTTCCTTCCTACTTGTATACATGTGATACTACTCTTGGAGTGACAGTGGGATATAATAAAATATAAAAAGTTGAAAGCAGAGTTCATGTCGGGCTTCCTAAACTGCAGTGAGGCTAAATGACAGCAGATAATGAGCTTTATAAGTCCTTATTTCTCTTCCCTCTAATCGCTGTGACGGGAGAAGTGATGCATGCTGGTTAATGTGGTTGTTTTGGAGGCTGGTTTATGTAACATTATATAACTTCATTCAGCTCTTGTTGGTTTCATGGTTTTAAGAAATTAGATATTTTTTTGGCCTTTGTGGAAGTTTGCAGACACACTAAAACCTTCTTGTGTTCATTTTCAATTCTGTTGGCCAAGGAAAGGGAGGAAGAAGGAAGGAAGAAGGTTGGAAAGGAGTGAAAGAAGGAAGGAAGGAAAGGAGAGAGGAAGGAAGGAGGGAAGGAAAGAAGGAAGGTATGAAGGATGGAAAGGAGGGGGGGAAGGAAGGAAAAGAGGAAGGGAAGGAGGGAAGGAAGGAAAGGAGGGAGGAAGGAAGGAGAGAAGGAAAGGAAGGAGGGAAGGAAGGAAGGGAGGAGGGAGGAAAGAAGGAAGGAAAAGAGGGAGGGAGGGAGGGAGGGAGGGAAGGAAGGAGGAAGGAAAAGAGGGAGGGAGGAAGAAGGAAGGAAATGAGGGAGGAAAGAAGGAGGGAAGGAAAAAAAGAAGGAAGGGAAGAAGGAAAGAAGGAAGGGAGGGAGGAAGGAAAGGAGGGAGGAAAGAAGGAAGGGAGGGAGGAAAGAAGGACGGGAGGAAGGAAGGAAAGGAGGAAGAAGGAAGGAAAGGAGGGAGGATGGAAGAAGGAAGGAAATGAGGAAGTAAGGAAGGACAGAGGAAAGAAGGAAGGGAGGAAAGAGAAGGAAGGAAGGAGAGAGGAAAGAAGGAACAGTCTGAAGATAAAGTAGACGTAACATTGTGCTGCTCTTTCACCAGACTAACATTTCTCCTCTATCTCCTCATCTCCAAGGTAACTGACATCATCATCATCATCATCATCATCATCACCATCATCATCATCATCATCTACAGCAGCAGCAGCAGCAGCAGCTCACTAATGATGCTAATTAATAACCAGCAGAGATCGGAGCGATACATCATCTGCAGTTTGACCTCAGCAGGTGAGGAGGTGTGAGGAAGAAGAGGAAGAAGAGGAGGTAGGTGATCACACTGATGGACGATGTTTGAGTTTGAATCACAGACTGTATAAAAGAAATGGACGTATAATCCGTGACGTCACCCATTGGTTTGTGGACTGCTGCTCGGAAGCCAATAGTTTCTAATCTGGGCAGCGGCCATCTTGAAAATTTCAGGTGCATGCTGGGTAAAATAAATATAATTATATGGGCATGAGGTGGGGGCCATAGGTGGAGCAGGGAGGTTGCTATGGTTGCGAGGGCTGTCCTTCGTCCTTCCTTCGTCTGTCCTTCTTTCTTTCTTTCCTTCCTTCCTTCCTGACAGGAAATGACAGGAAGTGCGTTACTAGCTATACGGCTAACTTGAGTGGCTCCGAATTCTCAGGAACAAAACTTTAAACAGGTGTTTTATTGTGAAAATGACAGGAAGTGACTGTAAACAGGTGTTATTTGGACAAATTAGCGTCACATTGTGGATCTAAAGAGCTACTTTACTTTCTTCCTAAAAAGGTTAGAAATGTGGATAAAGTGGTTTATTTACAGAGTTAGAGCTAAAATGAAATCAGCTTCAGCCTGATGATTTCAGCTCGGGTAGGAACCAAATGCATTGTGGGTAATCGTGTAGTTTACTACAGTGTAAACGGTCTGCTTACTATCTGGTCCTTTAGTGTGTAGTATAGAAGTATGTAGTATAGAAGTATGTAGTATGTAGTATAGAAGTATGTAGTATAGAAGTATGTAGTATAGAAGTATGTAGTATGTAGTATAGAAGTATGTAGTATAGAAGTATGTAGTATAGAAGTATGTAGTATGTAGTATAGAAGTATAGAAGTATGTAGTATAGAAGTATGTAGTATGTAGTATAGAAGTATGTAGTATAGAAGTATGTAGTATGTAGTATAGAAGTATGTAGTATGTAGTATAGAAGTATGTAGTATGCAGTTTCGAACCCAGCCCATGAAATAAGTGAGCATGGATGAGAGAGAGAAAGACATCACTGGCAGCATATTTACAGTTTTTCCATTTGCCTCATTTAAATAACTAAAAATATAATAATGAGTAAAACTTTAAAACCCCGCTGTGTTTCTAACAAACTCACAAATAAAAAGAGAAAAAAAAGCCACAAACATAAAGTCTGAGGGAATTAAACTCAAATCGGACACAGTTTGGGTTCAGGCTGCAGATCTCCACGGCAACAACTTCCAGCCACAGAAAGTTTCCCAACATTTTTCATTCAGAGAGAAAACTTCCCTTCCTTCCTTCCTTCCTTCCTTCCTTCCTTGCTTCCTCCCTCTTTCTTTAATTTTTCCTTCCTTCTTCCCTTCCTTCCTCTCTCCCTCCTTACTCCTTCCTTCCTTCCTCCCTCCCTCCTTACTCCTTTCCTTCCTTCCTCCCTCCCTGTTTACTCCTTTCCTTCCTTCCTCAGTCCCTCCCTCCTTCCCTTCCTTCCTTTCTTCATCCCTCCCTCCTTACTCCTTCCCTTCCTTCCTCTCTCCCTCCTTACTCCTTCCGTCCTCCCTCCCTCCTTACTCCTTTCCTTCCTCCCTCCTTCCTCCCTTCCTTCCTCTCTTCCTCCTTACTCCTTCCCTTCTTTCCTCTCTCCCTCCTTCCTCCCTTCCTTCCTCTCTTCCTCCTTACTCCTTCCCTTCTTTCCTCCCTCCCTCCTTACTCCTTTCCTTCCTCCCTCCTTCCTCCCTTCCTTCCTCTCTTCCTCCTTACTCCTTCCCTTCTTTCCTCTCTCCCTCCTTCCTCCCTTCCTTCCTCTCTTCCTCCTTACTCCTTCCCTTCTTTCCTCTCTCCCTCCTTACTCCTTCCCTTCTTTCCTCTCTCCCTCCTTACTCCTTCCCTTCCTTCCTCTCTCCTTACTCCTTTCCTTCCTTCCTTCCTCAGTCCCTCCCTACTTCCTTCCTTCCTTCCTTCCTTCTTTCCTTCCTTCCTTCCTTCCTTCCTCCCTCCTTACTCCGGAGCTTAAAAAAACCCCCAAAAAAACAAACAACAACTTCCAGCCAAAGAAAGTTTGTGAACATTTTTCATTGCAGCAGAGAGAAAACTTCTCTGCGGGGAGAGTCAGCTTGTTGGCTGGATGTGAGAGAATAATGACTAATTATGAGCCGAATGAATAAGGGCATGCAGCGGTATAACTCAGCCTCCAGTCTGATATTTAGAGGGGGTCATATTGAAACCGTTGACATTTTTGATTGGTAAGCGCAATATTTACTGAGTAATATTTACTGAGCAGTGCCTCGGCAGCCCGGCTCTGCTTATTAGAGCAGATTTCCAGGCTCGGTGGGCGGCGGCGGCGTGCGGCGTGCGACGGGTTTTGGCAGCTGAGACGCTCAGATGTGGATGTGAAGGTAAATTCTGCCGCCGCCCTCGGCTGTCACAGGGAATACGAATATTTCACTACAGGAAGAAAAAAAATGGCACAGATTGCAGATTCTCCAGAGTATACAGGCGGCTCTGTGTGTGTGTGTGTGTGTGTGTGTATATGTGTGTGTGTGTGTGTGTGTGTGTGTGTGTGTGTGTGTGTATTCTCATCACACTGCAGTGCTGAATAAATGCAGCAGCTTCTCATACAGGAATCAATACACTGCACATGTATTTTCTGTTTCTGTGGTGAAGGGGTTTTTTTGTTTTTTTTTGGTGTTTTTAGCTCCGTCTTCTTCTTCTTCTTTGGTTTCTTCTCCTCGCATGTTGTGTTTTCTTTGGTTCCTGCCGTTGTTCTCTTTACCTAAACTACACCGCAACAACTTTCCCCGCTCCGAAGACACAACAAACCGTAGAGATAAAACAGGCAGAAATAAATGAAAGTTTGTGAATTGTAAAATCTTTTTCCTTCCTAAAAACTGTTTTTGCTGCAGAGCTGACAGCCTGACTGACATTACAGGACTCTCAATAAATGTGCCTTTCTAACTAAAAATTAAAAGCTTTTAACTTTAATACTTGACTTAAAAGCTCTTTTTTTACAACAATGGAGAGGAAAAGCTTTCAAATATGGACGCCAGATCTTTTAAGGGGGTTCATTTCTTAGCTAATTTGAGTTGAGGCCAACAACAGAAGTCTGGACATTTGCATAGATCATTTATTATAATAACAAGGCCCAGCAATATAATTATATATACAGCAATAAAGCCTCTTCTACCCCTTTTCCACCGAGCTGGAGCCAGTGCTGGTTCGGAGCTAGTGCTAGAGCCAGTGCTCAGTTGGGGCTAATCCAAGCACCTCTTACGAACCTGTTGCTTTTCCACCGGCAAGGAGCCACGCGATTACTGTCACTGTATGATTCACCAGTGAGAGGCAGCAACATGGCGCAAGGTATCTAGCCTGCCGGAAACGAAGAAGAAGAAGAAGAAGAAGAAGAAGAAGATGAAGACGACAGCTCTGGCAAAAAAATGATAGAAATAGTACTTTTAATCAACAAATGTTTAACCCTCTGTAAATGCCAGTTTACGCTAGTCAGCTAATAAACGTTAACCCCGCTAGCGACTAATGAACGCTAACCCTGCTAGCCGGCTAATAAACGTTAACCCTGCTAGCCGGCTAATAAACGTTAGCCCCGCCCCCAGCCCACTGACGTAATCGGTTCTTGCTTTAGACCAGCAAAGAGTTGGTGCTTGCTCTGGCTCCCGTTCTGAGGCTCGGGACTGGAGCTTTGGTGGTGGAAAAGCAAAGAACCGGTGCTTAGTCAGGCTCTTGCTCCGAACCAGCACCAGCTCGGTGGAAAAGGGGTATTCCTTCCCCATCCTACATCACCTCTTCCTTCTCCTCTTCCTCTTCCCCATCCTACTTCTCCTCTTCCTTCTTCACTCTCTCGTCCTCCTCTAGCTCTCACCCTTCTTACTCTCTGTCCGATATTTGGCTCCAATTTTCATCCAAACCAAACTGTAAAGCAGACAACGTGCATTCAAGTGTTAATGATTTCAGAGATAGAGCTTCAAGACTTACTGTTATAGAGTTTAAACATTCAGAAAAATCAGGCGTAGGGGTGAAAACTCATCACATCTGGTCAGCAACAGGTTGATTCCTCCTAAAAGTCGTGATTTTGATGGATTATGTGAGCTAAGATGAAGTGTGCTGTCTGGAAGGTTTGAAATCAGACTGAGTGATGTTACTGTTTGTGAAATGTTGGACAGGAATGTAAAGTGTTTCTAATTCATAGTTAATGGAATAAACTATGCACAAGAGCACCGGTATCGTCCATTAGCCTTGGAGAGAAGAGCTCGGCGACTGAAATGAGAAGAATACTGAGAACATGTTTCAGGTTTTCTTCTTTTTACAGCGAATGAAAACATCAGGAAAAAAAAAAGAGAGAAAGAAAAAAGAAAATTACATTTATTTATTTATTTATTTTCTTTTTCTCTTTTCTGTCTCAAGGACCGAAGAGAAACACAAAGAGAGCAAAGAGACAAAAATGATGAAAGATCAGAAAAAGAAAGTCTGGCCTTGCTGGAGACGAACGCTGCCTCTTTGCATAATTCAACCAGCCGACACATAAACACACACACACACACACACACACACATACACACACACACACACACACACACACACACACACACACACACACACACACACACACACACATATTATATATATATATTCCTAAAGTTAAAGTCTGCGACAGCTTCTGGATTCAGATGAAAATAAAGTGAAGGCACCAAGTATGAATGTGTAATGATGAAGTGTGTGTGTGTGTGTGTGTGTGTGTGTTTGTGTGTATTTAATCTGTTGGGTTTCGTCACAGTAATGGGGAGAAATGATGCTTAAAAAAACAAACAAACAAACAAAAAAATATCTAACAATAAACATCTGAAGGCGTCGAGACCAAATGTCTCTGTGAAACCGAGTGTTTGGTGAACTCACACTTCATCAAAGAGCAATAACTTTTGGCTTTAAAAGGATAAAGTTGACCGTATATTTCATTTTTCTTTCTCCAAAGACCAAACAGTGATGCTTTGCTTTGTTTATTCCCTTGGTTACTGTTGCTATGCCAGTCCAAGTTCTGCATTTTCCCATGGTATTATATGATTTAATCAAATCTCCTGATTAAATACATTTCCGAAAGATCAAATTAATGTGAGTTTCCATTCACTGCTTTTTTGGAAATATTTGGAGTTGGTTAAATATGTGTTCTGAGTTTGACATACCACAGAAAAGTGTGTTGTTAACCACCCTGCCAAATTTGAATGATTAAAAAAATCGGCAAATATATGAAATTAGGCTTCAAAGTTTTGTAAAAATCAGCCTCTTTCTCTGCTCCCAAACGCTGAAGCCCCGCCCCCTACCAAGTGTCACCTGTCAATCAACGTCACCACCTCTACCAGAAACATGGACGATACGTCTGAGAGCTTTCTGCTGCTAACTCAGCAGCTAACTCGGCGGCTAACTCAGCTAACTGGCTAACTGTAGACTGTAGTAGTAGTAGTGTGTGCTGAATGTATTTATACCTCTACAGCAGCAGGGGCGGGTTTATGCTAATCACTAAATCCTGAACACAGAAATGTTGAAACACAGTTTGTGAAGCCTAGCTCCACAATTCAAATCTAAATGGTTGAAATGCTTTTTACACCTTTTTTAGAAATACAGTTATGACCTATTTAATGTGTTAAGAAGAAAATGTCTGAATTCACTTTACACGGTCTTTAATAAAGATAAACAACAGGTGGCGCTGGTTTTCAAGTCGATGTCATTAAACCATTTCAGAAGAAGAGAGCACAAATGAAATAAAAAGTGGAGAAACTGAAAAATAACTTGTTTCATGACCAATTCTGGTTGTTTTTATGTTTTAATTTGAGGATGATTTAAGTCACATGCTTCATGTATATCGTGATTTAATAGCTTTTCCACCTCACCAAGTGTAAAAACTTGTGATATTTCAATATATTACAAATTTGAAAATGACTAAAAAGTAGGGCTGTCAAACGATTAATTTTTTAAATCGAGATTAATCGCAGAATTTCCATAGTTAATCGCGATTAATCACATTTTGAATTAAAATCCTGTTATTTTCCATTTGAAGGCAGTTTTAAGCCCATAATGTAAAGCATTTCTTACCAGAGTGTCTTAACTGGGAATCAATCACGGCTCTGCTGCGACTCCCACACTCCAAAATGGTCCTTTGGTGGAGCTGAGGCTGGCTTGGCTGCACCTGGGTGTTTAGCGTGGAGGTGCTAACTCAAACTCCACGTACTCCGGTGGTAGTTAAACTCCGTTTGACACAGGTTGCATTTTACTTTTGACTTGTCAACTGAAGCGTCTGGAAGTGTTTTAAAGTTAAACAAGCCGTTCAAAAGTCCAGTAGCTCTCTTACTTTCCATCAGCGCGGTAGGTTTACTGCAGGAGGCCACTTCAAAGCATAGCGCTACAGCTAGAGGAGCCGTCTACGGGGGAGTAGAAGGGACAAAAAGGCTTGCAACATTAAAATGCGATTAAAAAAAATTAATGCGTTATGGATTGCATTAATCTAATCGCGATTAACGCGTTAACGCTGACAGCCCTACTAAAAAGACAGGATGACATGTAGTTGGAGGTTTATTGCTCAAAATTCATTGTATTTTTTTTAAACAATGATTATCAGACAATAAAAAGAAAAAGCAGCTTCTTATTTTTAGGTAAGGTTCATTGATTGTTCTCAGCTGACAGACTTTAATCAGCTGAAGTTTAGTTCAGTCAGTCATAAAGTCTCCAGCTGAGTTCTTAATGTTTCCTGCAGACATGTATGAAAATGAGAAAGCTCTAAAAGGAGGCGTAAACGTATATTTAATTGCTACATATACATGATATATATTTAATCTGTTCTGTTTAATGATGCAGAAAAAGACCAAAGCAGTTAATTTCTCAGGTGAGAAGTTAACATGAAGATAGAAATACAGGAGCAGCGTTATTCATTCTGTACTGCAGGATGAAGCTTTAATAACACATCTCATATCTCAGGTTCATTTCTCCAAGTCCAATAAAAAGGAAGTTAGTTTCATACGTTAGATTAGAAGTGTATTGTGGTTTTTAATGCATGCAAATAGATAAATATACCTTTTTTTTTTTTGACGGCTAAATCAGAATCAGTTTTATTCTCACTTCTATTAATACAAACTCAGCATACATGGTAGTGAAATGCTATTATCAACAGGATCATCAGAGTGTTCCCATTTAAAAACAGGCACATTAACCCTCCTGTTGTCCTCAGGTCAAGGAATGAGGACAACAGTCAATAATCCTTCCTTCCTTCTTTCCTTCCCTTCCTCCCTCCCTCCCTCCTTCTTTCCTTCCCTTCCTCCCTCCCTCCCTCCTTCTTTCCTTCCCCCCTTCCTTCCTTCATTCCTTCCTCCCTCCTTCCCTTACCTCCTTCCTTCCTTCATTCCTCCCTTCATCCCTTCTTCCTCCCTCCTTTCCTTCCTTCCCTCCCTCCTTCCTTCCTTCCTTCCTTCCTTCCTTCCTTCCTTCCCCCCTCCCTCCCTCCCTCCCTCCCTTCCTTCCTTCCTTCCTTCCTTCCCTCCCTCCCCTTCCTTCCCTCCTTCCTTCATCCCTCCCTCCCTCCCCTTCCTTCCCTCCTTCCTTCCTCCCTCCCTCCTTCTTTCCCTCCCTCCCTCCCCTTCCTTCCCTCCTTCCTTCCTCCCTTCCTTTCCTCCCTTCTTCCTCCCTCCTTTCCTTCCTTCCTTCCCTCCCTCCTTTCCTTCCTTCCTCCTGCCTCCTTTCCTCCCTTCCTTCCTCCCTCCTTTCCTTCCTTCCTTCCCTCCTCCCTTCCTTCCTTCCCTCCTCCCTTCCTTCCTCCCTCCCTCCCTACCATCCCTCCTCCCTTCCTTCCTTCCTTCCTG
Source organism: Scomber colias (assembly GCA_021039105.1). Classification (NCBI taxonomy): domain Eukaryota; kingdom Metazoa; phylum Chordata; class Actinopteri; order Scombriformes; family Scombridae; genus Scomber; species Scomber colias. Next base: position 19,778 of record JAJDFG010001792.1, read on the forward strand.
TAAGTTTTGGTGCATTTGTGTCCAAAATTAGCTGATAAAACCTTTTCCCCCCTTTTTACATTAATCTTTTAAATAGTAATAATATATCGTTCTAAATTAGGTTTTTTTTTTTTAGTGTAGAGTTTGTTTTTCATCCTCAATCACTCTACAGTATATCAGAGTATCAGTCTTACTACAGTCTCACTGCTTCAATATGTAGAAGAATCAGAAGCTGGACATTGAGCTCTTTTGTTCTTCAGTCTGATCTTTTGCTTTTTATTAGTATTAGTATTATTTTATGCTACTATAGTTTGTGTATCCAACCCCTCCCACCTCATATTGCTTATCCAACCCCTCCCACCTCATATAGCTTATTGCTCTGAGCCACTGAGATCCACTGCTGTCCATAAACTAGTGAAAACACACCTTTCCTTTATTACCATGAACACACACACACACACACACACACACACACACACACACACACACACACACAAACTCCTTGCTCCCTTCCTTCTTTCCTCTGTCCTTCCTTCCTTCCTCCTTTCCTTCTTTCTTCCTTCCCTCCTTCTTTCCTCCCTCCTTTCCTCCTTCCTTCCTCCCTCATTTCCTTCCTTCTTCCTCTCTTTCTTTCTTCCTCCCTTCCTTCTTTCCACCTTCCTTGCTTCCTCCTTTCCTTTTTCCTTCTCTCCTTCCTTTCCTTCTTTCTTCCATCCATCCTTCTTTCCTTCCTCCCTCCTTCCTTTTTTCCTCACACACACACACACACACACACACACACACACATTCCTTGCTCCCTTCCTTCCTTCTTTCCTTCCATCCATCCATCCTTCCCCTCCCTTTTTCCTTCTCTCGTTCCTTCCTCCTTTCCCTCTTTCTTCCTCCCTTCCTTCTTTCCTCCATCCATCCTTCCTTCCCCTCCCTTCCTTTTTCCTTCTCTCCTTCCTTCCTCCTTTCCTTCTTTCTTCCTCCCTTCCTTCTTTCCACCATCCATCCTTCCTTCCTACCTCCCTTCATTCCTCCCTCCCTCCTTCCTTCCTTTTTTCCTCACACACACACACACACACACACACACACACACACACACACACACACACACACACACACACACACACACACACACACACACACACACACACATACATACACACACACACACACTAAATGAGGGTTAATCCTCCGCCAGAATAAAATGCATTACTTCCTCCTGTTTTGGGGTTTTGGGGTTTTGGGGCTCTGAGCTATAAGCAGGAAGTCAGGAAGAGAGACAGACTAACATTGTTACTTTGAGTCTTTTCATGGGATTTGTTCAAAGCATAAAAAGAGTCTGTACTCCCAAATCAGATCGATTGTTCATTTTTATTTAGTTTTGTTTGTCAGAGTCGAGCACAGGAGAACGCTACGCCTCCTTCAACATTTATTTAGTGTCACCTGTTTGGCTCCTTTTAACTCTTTAGACAAGCAATGAGTGTCAAGCAACTTTATTACCAACAGAGGCCTCCTCTAGTCAGACCTGCTGCACTGAAAACTCTCTGGCTCTGTTAGAAACCGCATACTACATACTTCTAAACTACATACTTCTATACTACATACTTCTAAACTACATACTTCTATACTACATACTTCTAAACTACATACTTCTATACTACATACTTCTATACTACATACTTCTATACTACATACTTCTAAACTACATACTTCTATACTACATACTTCTAAACTACATACTTCTATACTACATACTTCTATACTACATACTTCTATACTACATACTTCTATACTACATACTACATACTTCTATACTACATACTTCTATACTACATACTACATACTTCTATACTACACACTACATACTTCTATACTACATACTTCTATACTACATACTACATACTTCTATACTACATACTTCTATACTACATACTTCTATACTACATACTACATACTTCTATACTACATACTTCTATACTACATACTTCTATACTACATACTTCTATACTACATACTTCTCACATTTCTAACCTTTTTAGGAAGAAAGTAAAGTAGCCCTTTAGATCCACAATGTGACGCTAATTTGTCCAAATAACACCTGTTTAAAGTTTTGTTCCTGAGAATGCACTTCCTGTCAAGTTAGCCGTAGAGAGTAACACACTTCCTGTCAAGTTAGCCGTAGAGAGTAACACACTTCCTGTCAAGTTAGCCGTAGCGAGTAACGCACTTCCTGTCAAGTTAGCCGTAGCGAGTAACGCACTTCTGTCAAATTAGCCGTAGCGAGTAACGCACTTCCTGTCATTTTCACAAAATAAAACACCTGTTACCTTTTTATTATTAAGAAAATCATAACGATAGAATTGGTGCTTTTATTTTGAAAACAGGAAGCGCTGTAGCTAACTTGAAACCACCGTTTTTTCAGAAGTAGCGTTGCATCTTGGGTAATTTGAGTGTGAGTAGTAGCGTTGCATCTTGGGTAATGTGAAAGGAGGGTTAGAGTTAGGGTTAGGAAGGGAGAAAGGAGGGAGGAAGGAAAGGAGTAAGGAGGGAGGGAGGAAGGAAAGGAGTAAGGAGGGAGGGAGGGAGGAAGGAAGGAAGGAAAGAAGAAAGGAAGGAAGGAAGGAAGGAAGGGAGGAAAGGAGTAAGGAGGGAGGGAGGAAGGAAAGGAGTATAGAAGGACGGGAAGAACGAAGGAAAAATTAAAGAAAGAGGGAGGAAGGAAGGAAAGAAGGAAGGAAGGAAAGGAGGAACAGTCA
>JAJDFG010001793.1:0-26710 GCA_021039105.1 Scomber colias
GAAAGGAGTAAGGAGGGAAGGAGGAAGGAAGTATGGAAGAAGGAGGGAGCAAAAAAAGTTCTAAAACACCAGACTAATCATCATCACACTTTTTCATGAGTCATCAGTTTTTATAAAGTGAGTAAACTCCTCCTCTTTATATCTTTATCCATTAAGTTCATTATAAAGAACAACGGAGCGATTAAATGAATAAATAAAAGATGCAGAGAGCTTCCTGTCTGACCGCAGCTCCTCACATCAGAGCTGGCCGACGCTGACTCAACAGATCTGATGTTTAAATAAAAAGCCATTATCTCTCACTACCCTCCTGTTGTGCTCGAGTCAAGGAAGGAAGGAAGGTAGGGGGGAGGGAGGGAGGGAGGAAAGAAGGAAGGAAGGATGGAAGGGAGGAGAAAAGGAGGGAGGAAGGAAGGAAGGAAAGATGGAATGAAGGAAGGAAGGAAAGATAAAGGAAGGAAGGCAGGAAAGAAGGAAGGAAGGAAGGTAGGAGGGAGGAGGGAGGAAGGAAGGTAGGAAAGATGAAGGAAGGAAGGCAGGAAAAGAAGGAAGGAAGGAAGGTAGGACGGAGGGAGGAAAGAGAGAAGGAAGGCGGACAGAAGGAAGACGGGGTCAATTTGACCCGGGGAGGACGACACGAAGGTTTAAAAGCAGTTTTTTTAAATATAAATTATCTTTTTAGTCTTTTTTCGCCTTTATTTTGAAAGTAGCTGGTATAGAGAGAGAGAGAGAGAGAGAGAGGAGAGAGAGAGAGAGAGAGAGAGAGAGAGAGAGAGAGAAAAGAAGGGAATGAAATGCAGTAAAGGTAACCACACGGCTCCGTAAATGAAAGCTGTTGAGTCGTGGCTCAGAATATTAGTTAGTGGTGACTCTCGTCTGGAAAAGTGAAAAAAAGAGAATCCACATCCAGCGTTACATAAACAGACATTATGAAGCGAGCACAGATTGAGTATTGAGTCTCTACCTTTATGAAGCGAGCACAGATTGAGTATTGAGTCTCTACATAAACAGACATTATGAAGCGAGCACAGATTGAGTATTGAGTCTCTACCATAAACAGACATTATGAATCGCGAGCACAGATTGGAGTACAGACATTATGAAGCGAGCACAGATTGAGTATTGAACCTCTACCATACACAGACATTATGAAGCGAGCACCGATTGAATATTGAACCTCTACCATAAACAGACATTATGAAGCGAGCACAGAGTGAGTATTGAATCTCTACCATAAACAGACATTATGAAGCGAGCACAGATTGAGTATTGAATCTCTACCTTTATGAAGCGAGCACAGAGTGAATATTGAACCGCTACCATAAACAGACATTATGAAGCGAGCACAGATTGAATATTGAACCTCTACCATAAACAGACATTATGAAGCGAGCACAGATTGAGGATTGAGTCTCTACCATAAAACAGACATTATGAAGCGAGCACAGATTGATTATTGAATCTCTACCTTTACGAAGCGAGCACAGATTGAGTATTGAGTCTCTACCATAAACAGACATTATGAAGCGGAGCACAGATTGAGTATTGAATCTCTACCATAAACAGACATTATGAAGCGAGCACAGATTGAGTATCGAATCTCTACCATAAACAGACCATTATGAAGCGAGCACAGAGTGAGTATTGAGTCTCTACCATAAACAGACATTATGAAACGAGCACAGAGTGAATATTGAATCTCTACCTTTATGAAGCGAGCACAGATTGAGTATTGAATCTCTACCATAAACAGACATTATGAAGCGAGCACAGATTGAATATTGAACCTCTTACCATAAACAGACATTATGAAGCGAGCCTGAGTGAATATTGAATCTCTACCTTATGAAGCGAGCACAGATTGAGTATTGAATCTCTACCTTTATGAAGCGAGCACAGATTGAATATTGAATCTCTACCTTTATGAAGCGAGGACAGATTGAGTATTGAATCTCTACCTTTATGAAGCTAGCACAGATTGAGTATTGAATCTCTACCATAAACAGACATTATGAAGCGAGCACCGATTGAGTATTGAACCTCTACCATAAACAGACATTATGAAGCGAGCACAGATTGAGTATTGAGTCTCTACCATAAACAGACATTATGAAGCGAGCACAGATTGAGTATTGAACCTCTACCATAAACAGACATTATGAAGCGAGCACAGATTGAGTATTGAGTCTCTACCATAAACAGACATTATGAAGCGAGCACAAGTGAATATTGAACCTCTACCATAAACAGACATTATGAAGCGAGCACAGATTGAGTATTGAACCTCTACCATAAACAGACATTATGAAGCGAGCACAGATTGAGTATTGAGTCTCTACCTTTGGTCTTGAAGGCGAAGTTGCAGAACTTGCAGACGTACGGTCCGACGTCGGTGTGCGTCCGGATGTGTTTCTTCAGCATGCTCGGCTTCTTGCAGCGGATGCCACATTCCTCACAGATGTATTTCCCTTCGACCGCGGCCGCGAACGTTGAAACGTAGGTCCTCGTTGGACTTGTACCTGGAAAAAAAGAAACATGAATGCGTTAGTGATGATGTAGGGGGTTGCTTTATTTCTTTGGAGGTGAAACTGGAATCCTTTTTTTCCCTTTTTTTTTTCAGTGTAAATCCTCCAAATGTTTAAGCTCATGTCGTCCTCTCGGGTCAAATTGACCCCGTCTCTCTTTTGACTGTTCTTTCTTTACTTCCTTCCTTCTTTCCTTCCCTCCTTCTTTCCTTCTTCTTACCTTCCTCTTTCTTTAATTTTTCCTTCGTTCTTCCCCTCCTCCCCTCTTTCTTTGCTCCCTCCTCCTTCCATACTTCTTTCCTCATTTCCTTCCATCCTTCCTTCCTTCCTTCCTCTTTTTCCTCCTTACTCATGTCCTTCCTTCCTTGCTGCCTCCCTCCCTCCTTACTCCTTTCCTTCCTTCCTTGCTGCCTCCCTCCCTCCTTACTCCTTTCCTTCCTTCCTTGCTGCCCTCCCTCCCTCCTTACTCCTTTTCTTCCTTCCTTCCTTCCTTCCTTCTCTCCTTACGTCCTTCCTCTTTTCCTACCTCCCTCCTTACTCTTTCCTTCCTTCCTTCCTTCTTCCTTTCTTTCCTCCCTCCCTCCATACTCCTTTCCTTCCTTCCTTCCTCCCTCCATACTCCTTTCCTTCCTTTCTTCTTTCCTTACGTCCTTCCTCTTTTCCTCCCCTCCCTCCTTACTCCTTTCTTTCCTCCCTCCCTCCTCCTTTCCTTCCTTCCTCCCTCATTTCCTTCCTTCCTTCCTTCCTTCCTTCCTCCTGTCCTTCCTTGACTTGAGGATGGTGGATTAATATATTTTATTTCAATGTTAAACAGACAGAAAATATTCTTATGAACAGAAAAGTATCTTTGAATGTTTCTTATTTTTTTAGAAACATGAATGAAAAACTCTCCTCATGTTAATTATTATATTTACTACACTTATTATCCTCTGTGTGTTTATCATTGTGTTGTGTTTTGTGCCCACGCTGTAATTCCTCCTGTGGGAATAACTAAATGACTTTAAACTGCTGTATCAGAGTTTAGCAGCAGCATTAAAACACAGATAAATGATTTATAATGAAATATAATGATGAATAATAATGATGTGATTAAAAAGGGTCGACGGAGTTCAATGCGTTGTTTTAATTTACACTAAATATATTATACCATTTAAATTTAACATAGTATCAGTGTGACTGTTACTATATTAACCCTCCTGTCGTCCTCCCGGGTCAAATTGACCCCATCTGTTTTGGCTGTTCCTTCCCTCCTTCCTTCCTTCCTTCCTTCCTTCCTTCCTTCCTTCCTTCCTTCCTTCCTTCTCCTTTCTTCCTTCCTTCCGTCCTTCCTTCTTTCCTCCGTCCTTCCTTCCTTCCTCCATCCTTCCTTCCTTCCTTCCTCCCTCATTCCTTCCTTCTTTCCTTCCTTCCTTCCTTCCGTCCTTCCTTCTTTCCTCCGTCCTTCCTTCTTTCCTTTCCTCCCTTCCATCCTCCCTCCTTTCCTTCCTCCCTTCCTCCCTCCCTCCCTCCCTCCTTCCTTCTTTCCTTCCTCCCTCCTTCCCTCCCTCCCTCCCTCCCCTCCTTCCTGCCTTCCTCCCTTCCTTTTTCCCTCCTTTCCTTCCTTCCTCTCTCCTTTCTTTCCTCCCTTCCTCCCTTCCTTCCTTGACTTGAGGACAACAGGAGGGTTAAAGTGTTTTCGGAGGCTCACAAACTAAACTGGAACAACTGCAGCTTTTCCACCTCTACGTATATTTTATCCTCAGTTGTCTTTAAAAGCAGCTCCTTAGATAACCACAGTCCTCCTTTTCCAGTCCCACTTCTTCTTCTTCTTCTTTTACAACCCCCCTTTCTCTCTCTCTCTTTCTTTTTTTTAAACATCACTGTCAGACATGATTCTCGATCCCAAATGAGGCTTTGAGTGAACCAGCGGACACTTGGCAGCAGGATCAGTGCATGTCTGCGGGAGTCTGTCTGTCATGGAGGGAAATTACCACCAACCACCAGTCAAACGCTGGCCAATGTTGTCTGTCTTTCCTCAGCCGCAGAACATCACATTCAGACTCTGTTACCCCCCCCCCCCCCTAATACCCCCCCCCCCCCCCCCCCCCCCGCTGCTGAATGGTTGTAGTTTCCTGTCCTGTCTGCAGCGGTTGGAAGAGTGAAGGTAATGGAGTAGTTCAGGGCCTCATGTGTCAAAAAGGAGGTGGAATATCAGCTAACTTCCTTCTTTCCTCCATCCTTCCTTCCTTCCTTCCTTCCATCCTTCCTTCCTTCCATCTATCCTTCCTTCTTTGCCTTCCTTCCTACCTTCCTTCTTTCCTCCATTCTTCCTTCTTTTCCTTTCTCTCTTCTTCCATCTTTCTTCCTTCCTTCCTTCCTTCTTTCCTTCCTTTCCTCTCTTCCTTCCTCCATCCTACCTTCCTCCTCACTTCCTCTTTTCCTTTCTCCTTCCCTCTCTCCTACCTTCCTTCCTTCTTTCCTTTCCTCCCGTCCTTCCTCCCTCCTTTCCTCCCTTCTTCCTCCATCCTTCCTTCCTTTCCTTCCTCTCTTCTTCCATCTTTCCCTCTTTCCTTCTCTCCTTCCTTCCTACCCTTCTTCTTTCCTTCCTTTCCTCTCTTCCTCTCTTCCTTCTTCCATCCTACACCCCTTCCTTCTTTCCTCCATCCTTCCTTCTTTCCTGTCATCCTCCCTTCCTTCCTTCTTTCCTCCATCCTTCCTTTCTTCTTTCCTCCATCCTTCCTTCCTTTCCTTCTTCTCTTCCTCAATTACCACCAACCACCAGTCAAACGCTGGCGAATGTTGTCTGTCTTCCCTCAGCCGCAGAACATCACATTCAGACTCTTTTACCTCGTGTGAAAAAAAGAAGCCCATTTCCCCCCCCCCCCCCCTCTGCTGCTGAATGGTGTAGTTTCCTGTCCTGTCTGCAGCGGTTGGAGGAGTGTAGGTAATGGAGTAGTTCAGAGCCTCATGTGTTAAAAACGAGGTCGAATATCAGCTAACATCAAACAAATCCTCGTCTGCATCGAGCGAGGGGGGGAAAAAAATCCGTCTTTCAACTCCGTAGCGCCGTGGAGTGGGAAATACCTCTGAACGCTCGTCTGAGTCGAGACGTTTACACAGCTGCGGCCAGTTATGAAAATGAATTACTATGATTATTTTTGTTTTATTCTATTTTATTCACGCCACACGGTAAGATCATAAAAGCAGATTTGCTTTCAAAATGTTCAGGTGTAGAGGAGGGTGGAGGGGGGAGGGGGGGAAAGGGCAGTGAGGGAATAAATGGGGGTAATGGATTCAGTTTTCCTTCCCAAAACTTGTTTTTTCTTTCATCCAGAAAGATTTTGATCCTTATTTTTTTACAAGTTTTGGTGTTTTTGTGCGTCTGTTTCCCCGTTTGCCTCTTAGTGCGGTTTTTAATCCACTTAATGCTCCTAAAGTGTCCTTTGGGGACAAAAGAGAATTACTTCACTGTCTGCTGCATTTAATAACTCCCTGTATGTGTGTGTTTGTGTGTGTGTATATGTACTGTATATGTGTGTGTGTGTGTGTGTGTGTGTGTGTGTGTGTGTGTGTGTGTGTGTGTGTGTGTGTGTGTGTGTGTGATGCGTTTTTGCATGTTTGTCTGTTCCATGCAGTAACCTTGGCCCGGTTGGCCCTCTACTGTAAGACTATAAAACATTATGATACTGCAGGAATGTCTCACACTACGGGGGTTTCTAGCTTTAACTCCTCACACAGGCTTTATTAGAGCAGTTAAAAGTACATTTTAGGGGTAATACCTTCGCTTTCTATGTGGAAAATAATCTATTACTTTTAATAACATCATAACTGAAATATAAAGGCTCGTCTTGGCTCCGTCGCTATCAAACTAAACTTTTTTTTTATTGCTTCAAAGTCCGTATCAGATTCCTGAGAACTGAAAACAATCAATAAGAAAATTATAAGTGCTGATGTGAACCTGAGCTACACTGTTTAACCCTCCTGTTGTCCTCAAGTCAAGGTAGGAAGGGAGGAAGAAGGAAGGAAAGGAAAGGAGGGAGGAAGGAAGGAAGGGAGGAAGGAAGAAGGAAGGAAAGAGAGAAGGAAGGAAGGAAGGAAGGAAAGGTGGGAGGGAAGAAGAAAGGGAGGAAAGAAGGGAGGGAGGAAGGAAGGAAGGAAAGGTGGGAGGGAGGAAAGAATGAAGGAAAGTAGGAGGGAGAAAGGAAAAGAGGAAGGAAGGAAGGAAGGAAGGTAGGTAGGTAGGAGGGAGGAAGGAAAGAAGGAAGGAAGGAAGAAAGGAAGGAAAGGAAGGGAGGAAAGAAAGGACATAAGGAAGGAAAAAAGGAAGGAAGGAGAAAGACAGAGGAAAGAAGGAAGGGAAGAAAGTAGGGGGGAGGAAAGATGAGAGAAGGAAGGATGGAAGGAAGAAAGGAAAGGAAGGAAGGAAGGGAGGGAGGAAAGGACATAAGGAAGGAAGAAAAGAAGGAAGGGAGGGAGGAAGGAAAGAAAGACAGAGGAAAGAAGGAAGGGAAGAAAGTAGGGGGGAGGAAAGATGAGAGAAGGAAGGAAGGAAGGAAGAAAAGGAAAGGGAGGAAGGAAAGGACAGAGGAAAGAGGGAAGGAAGGAAGTAAAGGAGGGAGGAAGAAAGGGAGGAAAGAAGGAGGGAGGAAGGAAGGAAGAGAGGAGAGAGGGAGGAAAGAAGGAAGGAAAGTACGAGGGAGAAAGGAAAAGAGGAAGGAAGGAAGGAAGGAAGGAAGGAAGGTAGGAGGGAGGGAGGAAAGAAGGAAGGAAAGTAGGAGGGAGAAAGGAAAAGAGGAAGGAAGGAAGGAGGGAGGTAGAAAGGAAAAGAGGAAGGACACAGGAAAGAAGGAAGGAACGGAGGGAGAAAGGAAAGAGGAAGGAAGGAAGAAAGGAAGGAAAGGAAGGGAGGAAGGAAAGGACATAAGGAAGGAAAAAAGGAAGGAAGGAAGGAAAGAAGGACAGAGGAAAGAAGGAAGGGAAGAAAGTAGGGGGGAGGAAAGAAGGAGAGAAGGAAGGAAGGAAGGAAGGAAGGAAGGAAGGGAGGAAAGAAAGGACATAAGGAAGGAAAAAAAGAAAGAAGGGAGGAAGGAAGGAAGGGAGGAAGAAAGGAAGGAAGGGAGGAAAGAAGGAACAGTCAAAGTAGACAGGGTCTGCTTTAATAAAATACAGTTTTTAATAAATATATTAATAAACTCTAAAGTTCAAATCAAAGAAACAAAAAGTAAAGATATGAAGTCGACTCTCACGCCAGCTTTTGCTACTTTTTTGATACTTGTTGCCATGGAAACATTTCAGTATTGACGTTTAATACTCAGCTTTGTCCAAAAAAAAGTTATTTCTGCAGCTCATCTGAGATTCTCTGCAGCCCTGCGGAGCCTCGTGTAGACCGTTCACTCGTTAGCTGACTCATATTTTAGGAAGCTTGATGCCAAAAACTACTGCCAACAAAAAAAAACTCTTATCTACACAGGAAGAAAAGTTAAGAGTCAAATCTAAACTTTTACAACAGAGTGGTGTAAATTAACTATTTAACCCTCCTGTTGTCCTCGAGTCAAGGAAGGAAGGGAGGAGGGAAGGAAAGGAGTAAGGAGGAAAAGAGGAAGGAAGTAAGGTGAAAAAAGAAGGGAGGAAGGAAGGAAGGAACGAGTTAGGACGAAAAGAGGAAGGAATATAGGAGAGGAGGAAGGAAAGGAGGAAGGAAGGAAGGGAAGGAAGGAAGGAAGGAAGGAAGGAAGGAAAGGAGTAAGGAGGGAGGGAGGTAGGAAAGGAGGAAGGGAAGGACGAAAGTAAGGAAGGAAAGGAGTAAGGAGGGAGGGAAGGAAGGTAGGACGGAAGACGAACAGAGGAAAGGAAAGAAGGAAGGAGGAGGGAAAGGAGGAAGGAAGGAAGGAAGGAAGGAAGGAAGGAAGGAAGGAAGAAAAGGAGTAAGGAGGGAAGGAAGGTAGGATGGAAGAAGGACAGAGGAAAGAGGAAGGAAGGAAAGAGGGAAGGAAGGAGGGACGGAGGGAGAAAGGAAAAGAGGAAGGGAGGAAGGAAGGAACAGTCAAAAGAGACTGTTGAAGGTTGCTGTTGCTGACCTTTGACCCCAGACCCACTAAACACTGAGCTGCCTCATCACTTTATCCTCACAGCTAATATCAAATCAAAAAAAGACTTTAAGGACATTTGTTAACAAACGTTTCTCTGAGGGTTTAATTTGTGCCCGTTGAGCTTCGGGGCCAAACCCTCGGAGCCTGCTAAACTCATCACAGGCCTAACGACTAACCTAACCACTCCAAACGCAGCGCTGTGATTGGACGTCGGCTTTCATAATTCTCGCTCTGGCTTTTATAGACTGGAGTGAAGTGGGATCTGTAGTGGGATCCGTCCCTCATTACTTTTATTCTAAAGCCTTTTTCACACTGTTGTTAGTTTCTTTCTAAAATCAGAAACTCTGGTGTAATTATTTATTTTATATTTTAGGTATATTGGTTTCTAAGACAACTTTAACCTTCCTGTCGTCCCTCCCGGGTCAAATTGACCCCGTCTCTTTTGACTGTTCCTTCTTTCCTCCCTTCTGTCCTTCCGTCTGGCTGGCCTTCCTTCCTTCCTTCCCTACCTCCCTCTTCCCTCCCTCCCTCCCTTCTGTCCTTCTGTCCTTCCGTCTGTCCTTCCTTCCTTCCTTCCTTCCTTCCTTCCTTCCTTCCTTCCTTCCTTCCCTCCCTCCCTTCCTTCCTTATTGTCCTTCTTTCTTTCCTTCCTCCCTTTCCTACCTCCTTCCTTCCTCCCTTCCTTTTTTCCTCCCTTCTTTCCTTTCCTTCCTTCCTTCAGACGGAAGGAGGAAAGAAGGAAGGGAGGAAGGAGGGAGGGAAGGAAGGGAAGAGAGAAGGACAGAAGGAAGGAAGGAAGGATGGAAGGAAGGAAAAACGGACAGGAGGAAAGAAGGACAGAAGGAAGGAAGGAAAGGAAAGAAGGAAGGGAACGAACGAACGAGGGAAGGAAAAAGGACAGGAGGAGAGACGGAACAGTCAAAACAGACGGGGTCAATGTGACCCGGGAGGTTGACAGGAAGCTTAAATATTTGAATCTTTATTTCCTCTCATGCAGCCGATCGTGCTCTTATTGTGAAAAGCTGACAAAACTGGACAAAACTGGAATCTGCACGCGGAAACAAACCAGAACTTGAGGAGTCATTGTTTTGTTGCGTCTGACAGCTGATTGATTATTTGGTTACTATGGTTTCAGATCAGCTCTCTCTCTCTACCCTCTGACAGTTTCCACTAAGAACTGTTTTTTTGGAAATCTGAGATCTGAGATAATCATCCGACTTCCTCCGTCCCTCCTTCTTTCCTTTCCTTCCTTCCTTCCTTCTTTCCTCCGTCCTTCCTTCTTTCCTTTCCTCCCTTCCTTCCTCCCTCCTTTCCGTCCTTCCTCCCTCCCTTCCTTCCTTCCTTCCTTCCTTCCTCCCTTCTTTCCTCCCTCCCTCCCTCCTACCTTCCTTCCTTCTTTCCTCCATCCTTCCTTTCATCCTTTCATTCCTCTCTTTCTCTCTCTCTCTCATTCTCTCTCTATACCAGCTACTTTCAAAATAAAGGCTTCCTCCCTTCCTTCTTTCCTTTCCTTCCTTCCTTCCTTCCTTACACTGTCTTATGTAGAGACAAGGGAAGGAAAAAGGACAGAGGAAAGAAGGAACAGTCAAAACAGACGGGGTCGATTTGACCCGGGGAGGACGACAGGAAGCTTAAATATTTGAATCTTTTATTTCCTCTCATGCAGCAGATCGTGCTCTTATTGTGAAAAGCTGACAAAACTGGACAAAACTGATCTGCACGCGGAAACAAACCAGAACTTGAGGAGTCATTGTTTTGTTGCGTCTGACAGCTGATTGATTATTTTCTGTTAAACAAAAAACTAAACTATGGTTTCAGATCAGCTCTCTCTCTCTCTACCCTCTTTGACAGTTTCCACTAAGAACTGGTTTTTGGAAATCTGAGATCTGAGATAATCATCCGACTTTGCTCAGCAGTTGTAACGGAAACTCCTGAGATTTGGAGATATTGACAAAAGAAGCCAAACAAGTTACCCAAAATGAAAACATACGCCAACCTCTTCGGCAGAAATTAATGATAATGTTTCCTCTTTGCAAACCTCACAAGGGCGAGAGAGAGAGAGATAACACCAATAGACCTTTTTATAGAAGTAGAAGAGAGGCTTTACATCACTTTAAATAAATGTATGTTCATCATGAAAGTTTTTAATGTTGCAGCAGCTTCTTAAAAAGCTCTTAACCTTCCTGTCGTCCTCCCGGGTCAAATTGACCCCCGTCTGTTTTGACTGTTCCTTCCTTCCTTCCTTCCTTCCTTCCTTCCTTCCTCCCTTCGTTCCTCCTCCCTCCCTCTCTCCTACTTTCCTTTCCTTCTTTCCTTCCTTCCTCCCTTCTTTTCTCCTCCCTCCCTCTCTCCTACCTTCTTTCTTCCTTCCTCCCTCCCTCCCCTCTCTCCTACCTTCTTTCTTCCTTCCTCCCTCCCTCCCTCTCTCCTACCTTCCTTCCTTCTTTCCTCCGTCCTTCCTTTTTTCCTTTCCTTCCTTCCTTCTTCCCTTCTTTCCTCCTTCCCTCCCTCCCGCTCTCCCTCCCTCTCTCCTACCTTCCTTCCTTCCTTCCTTCTCTCTTTCTTTCCTCCCCCCTACCTTCTTCCCTTCCTTCCTCTGTCCTTCATTCTTTCCTCCTTTCCTTCCTTCCTTCCTCTCTCCCTCCCTCTCTCCTACCTTCCTTCCTTCTTTCCTCCCTTCCTTCCTTCCTTCCTTCCTTCTTCCCTCCTCCCTTCCTTCCTTCCTTCTTCCCTTCTTTCCTCCCTCCCTCCCTCTCTCCTACCTTCCTTCCTTCTTTCCTCCGTCCTTCCTTCTTTCCTTTCCTTCCTTCCTTCCTCTCTCCTTTCCTTCCTTCCTTCCTTCCTTACACTGTCTTATGTAGAAATGACATTTTCCATTAATGGCCTAAAATCTGTTCTCAGTCACAGAAAAATAGATTTTCAGCTATTTCAGCATCTTTGAATCGACTTTCAAATCTATTTAATGTCTTTTTTAACCCATAAACCCACTGTTACTATCTTTAAAGGAGGCTCAAGACTAGAATAATGTGATCTACAGTGCAAAGGCAACGAGAGAAAACTACATTTAAATCAATAATTCAAAAGTGCAAGTTACTACAACACTTTTGATATAATACAGGATCATTCTTTCCATCGCTTTATTGGGCTGAAGTTCTTGAGCTGTGTGCGTTAGCTGGACTTACCCGCCTTCGAAGATCTTAATGCGGGTCGGTTCGTTGGCGGGCTGCTTGACCGAAACCTCCTTCTCCACCTGCTCCTCCTTCGAACGGTCCCACGACACCACTCCCTTCATCTTCCTCCCAAAGTTACTGACATCGACCGGCATCAGCTCTGGCTTCAACTACAGCAACAAGAGAAGAAAAAGGAAAGAAAAGAAAGGAAATGAAGTATGACGCTATAAAGAAAAAATGTTCTTTCTCTGTATTTGAATCCACGGCTGTTTTAAATCTTTATATTTCAGACAAACCTGATCAAATCTCAGCTTCCAGGCCACAGATGACACCAGTTTTCCAGAGCTGGGTGGCGACATGGCCGCCGTTGTGTACATGTGGTCAGTGTTCCTCCTCTGTTTGGACCTCAGCAGGGTCAGCGCAGCTTTGGTGCTGAGGTTCAGAGGGTTGGGGTTGTATGAGCTCACACACCACGAGTTGTAGACGGAGCTTCGCACGGCAGCCTGGGTGCTGTTGGGTTTGGTGTAGTTCAAGAAACACCAGCTGACTCTGCTCATGGTGCGAAGGCTCGGGAACTGGAAAAACTGCTGGACGTCGGCTACATCCGTGACGAGCAGAGTCTGGCCCACTGCTCCGGATAATCCTGGACTTTGGTTGGCAGCTAGTTGAACCAGCATGCTAACAGGGAGTTTACTGGATGTGGGATGCTTGGAGTTGTCCGCGTCCTCAGCATCGTTGCAGGAGACCATGGAGTGGGGGCTGGAGCTCGGCTCTGGGGCTGAATCGTCCACATCGAGCTCCTCTGGGGAGTCCCGGCCGCATGAAGCTGGAGAGCGATCTGTGACAATCTGGAGAGGAGGGGTGAAGCTCTCTGCCCGGGGTACATCCGGGAGGTGGGGGGCAGAGGAGCGCACGGGAATGGCAATTTTGGTGGCAACAGGGAAGTCGCTTAGTGGAGGAGAAGAAGACATCCTTTCAGAATCATCCATAGAGCCTTCGCTCTTAAGAGGAGCTCGATGAGCTCTGCCTGGATCCTTCTCAGGCTTGCTACTGGTTTCAGTCCCACTCAGCTCAACAGCACCCATCTCCTTAACAATCTGTCCATACATCCTCTCCTCCTTCACTCTTTTCTGCTGCTTAGTCTCAATGAAGAGCTCCAGAGAGCTGGCAGGGGAAAGCATCCGTTTGCTGCCTCCGATGCCAGATCCCGAGGCGTCTGTGGTGGAAATGGTGCCTGACGTTAGTGACAGCGGGATCCCTGTGTTCACACGTTGCTCTGGCAGTGAATCTGGACCCTTCCAGTTTGGATAGCGTAGCACTGCCCCATCAGTCTGTCCCAAGAAGTGTGATAGGTTGAACCCTGATCCACTTATGCCTCCTCCAACTCCTCCAGGGGGTTTACTGACATTCATAACACCAACTGGAGGAGACATGTTGCTGCTGTCCGCACCGCCTGGCCTGGCTAAGCCTACACCGTGTGCTCCGCTGCCATGGGTAGTTATCAGCTGGCTAACACTGGTGTACATAACACTACCAAACGATGGCACATGGGTTTGGATCCGCACAGGAACTAATATACCGGGCAGAGAGGCTTGGGAGCTCAGGTTCTGGGTGGCAAAGACAGGTTGCATCTGCTGGAGAAGCATGGAGGTGTTGGTGGAGCTGGGCAGGGGGAGCTTAGAGGAGAGAGAGGCAAAGTTTTGTGGTTGCTGATGGGATAGAGGGGAGCTGCGAGATGAGAAAGAAGCAGGGTACATCTGAGAGCTTGGATTTTCCGGTTTTCCGTCATGTGGCTGTTCATGGATTTGCTGCAGGGAGTGAAGCTGCTGTTGTTTGTGGAGTGAGTGTCCAGGTAGGTTGCCCGGAGATCTGATGTGTAGTTTCTGGAGTTGTTGTTGGGCTTGGAGGGTCAGCTGCGGTCTCGGCGTCGGACTAGCCTCCTGATTCCAGAATAGACCTGGTTGCTGGAAAGAAAGGAAGGGGGGACTGCTTTGGTACTGCTGGATGCCTTCCTTGTTCATGACCTCGTGACATGGATGTTCCCCCTCAGATGACGAACCCTGGGCCTGCAGGCGATGCTGCTGGGACCTAGTGCAGAAAAGGTTGAATACTCTTATGCTCTGTTGCATTACCGAAATAAGACGATTAGCGTTACACAGGGAAATCCACCCTTCCTTACCTGCCATAGAGAGGCTCGTCCTGCAGGCTGTCCTCACTGATACTCTGCTGGAGTAGATGTTGGTGGTGCTGTTGGTGTTGGTGAGATCCTACACCTTGATATTAAACATAACAATGTATTATGTGTCTTGTATTTCGAAATCTCATATACGACTCTCATTCTTTTGCACAGTAAACATGTCACTCATCGGGTAGAATACGGTCCAAACCTGCCAAGTTTAATGAGTAGAGAAAGAAGCTAAAACAACAACCATGTTATCATGATACTGCTTTTTGGTTAAAGGTCTTGGGAAAGTATCACAAAAGACTTAGCTAGTATGATTTGAGTTCTTGATTATACACTTTTAGGCAATTCTGTAAGGAAAATTACACAAAATCTTAAACAATTTCCTGTATATAATGTGACATAGTTTTAGGATTGTAATGCAAAGCTTACCACCAGGACTACTGCCAACTCTCTTGGTTCGGCTGGCCACATCGATGCTGCTGTGTGGGGATCCTGTCGGGCCAGACCACACGCCCTGTTCCAAGCTCTCCTGTTTGATTGACATCTCAGCACCCCCTGGTTCCTGAGTGACTGCCTCTGGGTAAACACTCAATGAAGCCTGCATGCGTAAGAGGGGAAGCAAAGTGGGTCAGTCTTGAAATTACATGTAATGATACTTATCAGTTTTATTAGGAATTGTCTAGGCGGTTAAGACTAGCAAATGGTAAATGGTTGGAAAGTATTTCAAGCAAGCGGGGTCATCTGTCGTTTGATTTCTGATTTCTTTGTGTGGGTGAGACTATGGAGGATTTGCGATAGGATAAACCTAAATGTAATGTAGATATTGTGAAAGGACATTTGGGTGAAGGGGCCAGGACACCAAAAGTTTCTCGAGGTGTTTCTACTACCATCTAAATCAGAGTATTAAAAGTGCTCAAGCTTAAGAAACTAATCAAAGTCTGTAGGTTAGACTAAACAATCAACTTTAGCTTTTACTGCTACCTGTCGAACAAGATATCCACGCCGCCGTTCCTTCATTGCAGAGGCACTGGAGTAAAGCTCTCCTGTCGTGAGGAGGACAGGCTTCCATAGTCAAAGGATTTGCTGCGCATTTCAGGCAACTCTGTGGGCAGTGTGCATGGAGCCTGCTCCGATGAAGACCTCCTCATCTCCCTCTGCTGCTGGTGGCTGGAATGACCACTACCAGGCACCGTCAGGAACTCCGACTGTTTAGCTCCACCACCGGGGGCCGACGAGTCATCCTGGTTCAAAATCACAAGGACCAGATGATATACCATGACCATCTTAGCACGCTACGAAAACTATACTTAAACTGCTGTAGAGCTATTTTATACATTAAAAGTATGAAAGATATAAGTGGGTACCTGTTTGGTAGGTGAGCCAGACTTCAGGCCTTCATCTCTGTCAAAGGACATGGAGAATGAAGAGGAGTGGGACAGGTTGCTCTCCTGACTGGGGCTGCGAGAAAGGCTGGTGCAGGTCGACTCAAAGCTAGACTCCCCAGACGAGTGCTCCATATCCGCGAGGCGCAGCCTCTTCTTCTTAGGTGGGAGCTTTTCTGATGGCATCTGGGAGAGAGTGTCACTCCTCTGTGGCAGCTGGAACTCCTCCACATGCTGCTGCTGCTTCTCCGGTTCCTTGGTCATTGGAGCTTCGGTATCTTTCTCAGGCTTGTCTGGCTCCTCCGTCACCCTGATTTCAGGAACTTGGATGTTGGGTTGCCGGACTAGCTTGTGTGGGATGTGATAAGGCTGGCCAGGTGAAGCTGCAGCTGATGAAGATGAGAGGGAGGCCATGTCACTGTCACTCTGCAGCTGCTGCTCCATACTCTCCGTCCTCAAAAGGGCAGACTCAGGACTCAGAGCATCTTCAAAGATCTCTGTGTCGGACTGTTCAGAGTACTGGCTAGATGGAGCTTTTTCTGAAGGCTGATAACCTGGCTGCTCAAAGGACTCTGACTTCTCAAAGGAATTTGGCCGGCTGAGGGAGTTGGTGTGCTGGATTACTGATATAACATTCCCAGCTGCCTTCCTCCCCTCAGAGTCAGTAAACAGTGCAATGTCCTCAGAGCACATGCTGGCACAGGTGTCAAAGCTGTCAGACTGGCTGTGAGCACTGTGAAGAGAGCCCTTCCCTGTTGGGGTTCCTCTGGACCCATCAAAACTACCTTTAAATTCATAGTCCCCCATCATCTCTACTGAACCACTACAGCTACTGTCACAGTGTCCAGGGCTGTCCTCCTCGTCCCCAACACTCTTCTCTTTCCTTCTTTTTCTTGTGGCGATTTCTGACATGCTAACTTTAGTACCATATGGGCTATAGGCAACGTGCTCTGGGACTCCCGGGGGTCGCTCACTAATCTTCATACCCAGAGATGAAGGTAAAGTCTTAGGCATATGTCCGTAGCCCTCAGCCTCTCCTACGTGGGCTTCATTGGCTGAATGTTCGAATGCGGCCTGCCTTCTGAGTCTGCGAAGCCCTGGTGGGTAAAACACATCATCAGACGTCATCATCTCATCGAAGGAGTGGCTGCCTCGAATTGCTGGAGGGACACTTAGGTTAGGAGGGGAGGAAGTTGGCATGGAGTTACTCCTAATAAGGGTTCCTGAATCCGATGGAGGCTCCAGAAGCCCTGTACTGCTCTGACAAGGTCCTGTTGGATACTGCTTGGGATCTCCAGAGATTCCTACATCCCCTCTGAAACAGATATGATCCTCAGATATCTTCCCCATGTCCAGAATTGCACCTGGTTGCTTTAAGCTAGCTAGGCTGCTCGGGTCCGCCCCAGCCATACCCACCGTGATAGACTGTCTAGATCTGGAGTTGGGTCGGTAGTACCAAGTCCGACCAAACATAATCTCTTCGTACGTCTTTACATTAGTATTCGGAGGGCTGATCTGCTGCTCTGCACTCTCAGAGCGGGAAAAGTAGCCAGAGTCTGTGCTGCCCTTGCTGTGAGGACTGAGGAGGTTCAGGGACTGGGACATGGCAGAGTCAGGATCCTGGCCTTTTTTCTCATTCAGTCTCAGAGCCAGTCGCTGTTTGATGGTGGGGGAGTCATCCAGTGAATGTACTCTTCTGCCAGCCTGCGACGCCAACATGTGGTGTGATGCTTTTATGTCTTGAAAGGGTGGGCACTCCATCCCTGTGGAGGGGACTCCCCCCGACTTGGGGACAATAAGAATAGGCACTTTCATAGACCCCACGGGCAATTCTTCAGCTGAATCTGCATATGCTGGTTCCACACCACCTAAGTAGAGCACGATACAGAGTAGAGCACCAAAAACAGATTAGAGTTGAGCAGTTTTTAGCAGAAAAGAGAAGAAATAGGAATAAGGAATAAATAACTCCAATTGAACACAGTCAGGAAGTGTGATTTTTCAAAGTTGACAAGCTACAATTTTTTATTTTTAAGTTTTAATTTAGAACTTTATGCATTTTAAGATTCAGGGTGGTTAGTTTTTCTTGTCTTGTTAAAGAGTAATGGCCAATTCAGATTATTTTAATTGAATGTATCAAACCACCTAGAATCCGAGAGATTTACGTAACCCTCCATTTTTCTCCTCTATCGCATTTATTGAAGCCTAATCTGCATGGACAGTTGTTTAAATTACACAAATCTGTCCGTACTGATTGATCAAGGCTCTCAGTCTGCTTGTGATCTTGCTGGTTTCACTACAGGCAGATGTTTTGTTTTTTATCAATCGAATTAGACAATCTATCCTGTGGAGCTTACATGAAAACTATTTTAGTTTAATCATTTCCTGCTGTCAGTCAGCCTGGTGAAGACTGTTTGGCCAGCTGTTGTCCTCAAGCTGACAGATGGCTACTTCTGAGGACAGAGATGCTGAATTCGAAGCAGTCGGCATGAACTGAACAGCTAGTAAACACACCCTCAAGACATCTATCAAATAGCACTTGTGAAGGCTGCCACCACAGTTGGTCAACATATGAAATGTATCTCAGAGTCTTGGCTATTATGCCGGCTTAACTGACCGTCATATCCAAGCAGACACACAAGCTACAAGCTAATTTTGAGCAGAGATGTGTATTATTGGAAAAATCACCTGTATCAAACCCTCCTGTTGCCCTAGGGTCATTGACCCGGGAAGACAACAGGCGTTAACTCAAAAATGAGGTATACCTTTAAATGATGCCTATTGACCATAATTTCCAAAATATGTGTAAAACCTGTGGTAATAAGTTGGAATGAAGTTGGCTAAAAAGGTCTAACACAGTATAAGGTGATAATTTAAACCTCATGCTTTATAAACAGTCAAATTAGACTGGGTCAATTTTGCCCCTAGAGGACGGGAAGACAACAGGAAGATTAAAATACAGTCTGACAACAAGAATCCATGTGATTATGTGTGTATGGTTGAGTTCCTCTTTAAGGGAAAATTACCTGTATTCTTGTCAGCTTCAAAGGACAGCTGTGGGATGGGGCTGTCTTTGTCGGTCAGCATGGTCGAGCCCTCCACACCTTCCTCATCTGTGTCAGTGCTCTGCTCTCCATCTGAGTGGACCTCAGCTTCGCCCACTGGGGACGCCTGGTCCATGTCCCCACTGCGCGCCACAGCTAGCTCTGAAAATGGTACGAGTCCAGCCTTTATGGCATGAGCATGAGACTTGCGATGCTTGTAAAGGTTGCTCTTGGTTTTGAAGGAAAAGCCGCAGGGTACGCAGGGATATGGCCTCTCTCCAGTATGTGAGCGGATGTGCTTTTTCAGGACGCTAGGCTTGGCGCAAGCTCGGCCACAGTAGTGACAGATGTACTTTCCGGGTTTTTTTCGGTTTTTGCTCTTTTTTGCCGCAGCACTCATCTCCAGGCTCGGGGCCTGACTGAGAATACTGTCCAAAGGAGCTGGGTAAACTGGGAGATTTCTGCCGTGGAAACCTCCCTGCCCCAACTCCGTGTTGGTGAGTGTGTCCTGGGTGTCCTACAGGGTATAAATCATCTGAGGGCAACTGGCCGGCAAATGGCCAGGCGTGAGGCTCGAGGCCTGGCTGTGGTTTGGCTCCTGAGAGGAAGCGCTCAGTTTGAGGGTGCTGAGGGTACGGCTGGCCCAGCTGGTAGCCGTATCCCCTCGGGAACCCCTGAGCAAAGGGCCCTTGGGGGTCTTGAGATGGCGGGCCTCCTATGGCCCCAACTGCAGAGGGTCCAGATAGCAGCTTCCCAGTATTCCCTGTGATTCCGTACTTCTGCTGGGGCGCTGATCCCCCGGTGGCACCGCACGGCAAAACTCTCCCGATGTTTTGCCTCCGGGTCAGCAAAAGTGCTTCGTTTGGTGGTTGCAGAAGGCTCAGAGGCCCACTTTCTTTGCAGAGGCGTCTTGTCCTTTACTGGTTCTTTATTTGGGCACTTCTGCCCAGCGGCAGCTGATTCACGAGCCTCCATTTTCGTGAAGCTCTTTTGTGGATTAGACAAGGGAGGTGAAAGGGGGGTGGTGAGGGAGTTGGGAGGGTGGGTTCTGGAGGGTTACAAGGTCCCAAAACTAACAGGCATGATAGCTGAACCTTCGAAGGCTGCCTTCAAGTTCACAGAAACAGGAAGTACCTGTCCATAGCTGAAATAGACTGATTGCAGAGCCAGGCTGGAAACAGGAAGTAGGAAGTGGAAATAAAAGGGGAGCCTTAGAGGACAACATCAGAAATGTTTCTCTCCTTTTGCCATTTTGTAAACACGCTTAAGTCTCTGTGCGTTGTTTTTCTGTCCAGTTCATCCGAAGGTAGAAGTATCCTTGAGTGATCTGCAGAGAGAGAGAACAGAAATGTTGTTGGACTTGGGAGTGAATTAAAAAAAACAAAACATACTGTATAACTCTTGAGAATACTAAATACTGACTTTTCTTGGTAAAAGTGCTTGTAGATCCTCTTTCTGTAGCTTCAAAAGTCATTCAGTTCACTCAGCAAAAGACCTGCAGCAAAACAAAGAGAGAGAGAGAGAGAAGGGCTCATTAGTTGTGTTGTCCAAAATCATCAGCAGTACAAAGCCCAAATTCAGCCTGACTGAAACCTTGAAGTAATCTACAATCAGATGTAACATTGTGACTAATAAGTACAAAACAAAACCTGGTACTTTGTTGTAGAGCGAGGACTCATTAAGTTGTCAAGAACATGCCTTACGTGCGAATCTAAATGTCATTGATTGCTCAGTTAGTTTCTTCTCATTGGAATCCATCCGCTTTCTGCCTTCGCCTCCCCTTCCTCCTCCCCTCCCTCCCTCCTCCTCCTCCTTCTACTCAGTGAGTCACTGATGCAAAGCAAACCCACGCTGTTCCTAAAAAGACACAAAGGCTTATAAATAGCGCTGTGGAAGTGACGTCGGAGTGTCATAATGTGTGTAGGCGTCCAAAAAGGCCAAGTCGAAGAGCAGCTATCAGCGCTAGCACCTCTCCTGCCTCTCTCTCTCTGCGTGTCATAGTTTGATCTAACTTGGTATGTACTCGGTGGAAAAGCAAACACACACACACACACACACTCACACTCACACACACACACACACACACACACACACACGTAGATACAGTACTTGCAGGCATTGCAACTGCACTGCAAACACTGCAGTAGACACATTGTATATGTGTGTGTTTCCGTTGTTTAACGTTTCTTAACCACAATAACACCTGACAGCAGAAGAAGCACAGAGTGTCGGAGCGCGCACACACACACACACACACGCACACACACACACACCAACACACACCTACACACACACACACACACACACACACCTACACACACACACACACAAAACACACACGCCTGCTGAAGTTGCATTTTTGCTTTGTATTTCCTCATCGCAGGTTTTAAACAACCTCCCTCTCACTCTGATTGCGACACACACACACACACACCACCTAAACACGTACACACACACACAGACACACACACACACACACACACATTGTGGCCTCAGTGCTGGTAAGCAGGGCTTGGTGACGTGGTGTGTCTGGGGGCCCAACGTGAGATCTATTAATAGCACTTGAGGAAAACATGCTGTATTCTTAGCAGCAGGAACGTTAAGTTTGGGCTACCTTGTGTTATTTCACACTCACACACACACACACACACACACACACACACACACACACATATGCAAACACAGAAACACACACACAAGAAACATTATCTCAGACCTGGGTCACATTTTTATGTTTTCCATGGTGTTAAGAGTGCAGGAATGTGGTCTGAAACCCAGAGGACCGACTCCTCTGTTAAAAACAATGGGTATTCAAATTTGGCCAAACTGGTGAACTGGTGAACTGGTGAACTGGTGATTGGGGACTGGATGGTCGGAGGGTCAGCTGACTTAAACTACAAGCTAATGTCGACAACCTGTGGTGATGAGCTGGAGGTAAAGTCAGTGTGTGAGTCTTGTACACACCAGTATCACACATCTGATGCATTGCAAAGACAGAGAAGAAATAGCTGAAGGTGCCAAAGCAGGGAGTGAATTACTGTTGGTATCGGTTAAAAATGAGTCATGCTTGATGTTAGTCTACAGATGCAACATTAGGTTAAATGTCAACAAACATCCACTTAATCACTTGAAAGCTTAAAGGAACTTCCTGTTCCCTTCTTAATGCACAATTTGATAGATTTGAGTGTTTTATCTCTTTGCCAACGCTGGATTTCATAACAGGGGGCAATGCTGTACTTGACGGCCAACAACTCCTTGAAACTGTTTCAAATATCTTCAGTTCAGTTCTGGATCATCAATTGAGCTTGTCTAAAAAAAAAAAGAAAGAAAAATACTAACCACATTTTCAGAGAAGTGAGTCAATCTTACAAAATTGTTACCAGAGCTCTGAGTGAGAGTCTTAACATCCACCTGACATCATGGTTCAAAGTCCACACACTGCAGCTCCCAATGCAGGTAGGTTTAACCCTTTAAACAGGCATAATTAGTACTTAGGCATCTTATTTGAACCTAAATAAACATTTTAAAAGAACATTTTTCTATATTTTGGATTTTATGAGTTGCTCTCTATTAACGTAGGCAATAAAAAATGTATATATAAATGTATCTGCTGGTGCACTTTGCCTGTTTAAGGTTCAAAGTGCACACACTGCAGCTCTCAATGCAGGTAGGTTTAACCCTTTAAACAGGCAGGAGTGAGAAATAAGATGTTAATTATTCTTTTTATGTAATTTTTCATGTACTTAGGCATATTATTTGCACCTAAATAAACATTTTATAAATATTTTTGTATATTTTTGGATTTTATGAGTTGCCCTCTATTAACGTAGGCAATAAAAAATGTATATATAAATGTATCTCCTGGTGCACATTGCCTGTTTAAGCGTTGAAACATCACGTGTGGTATCTTATTAAACCTACCTGCATTGGGAGCTGCTTTATTTTGCTTTTTCTGATTTGGTCCAGTACCTGCTTTCTCCACAAACCTTTTTTAATTTTATTTTTTAGAGTAGTTGATACTTAGGAAGACCCAAATGAAGCTGTGAGTGACTTGAATACTGAGAGGGCCAAAAGGTAAAACAGCATCCTGACAAGACACTTTTTTCATCTTTTATTTTTCCAGTTTGAGACTCTGAACTTTGGGAAACATTTTGAAGTCTAAAAGCTGAGCTGCAGGTCTTTCCATATGATATTTTAGCTAATTTTCTACTGTTTTATGCTCTCTTATATAACCTTATATACTGTAATATGATGTGCTTTATAGTAGAGTTGAGCTGTTTATGTCTCTTTTTATATATAAAGCTATTTGAGTTTCCATGTAAGTTGTAATGTGCTCTATAATTAAACCCGCCTCTTCTCTTCTCTTCTATCTTTATTATTCTCTGACACCCGCAGAACAAGACGTCATATCCAGGAAATCATTGTCACCTATACTGTCACATCCTCTGTATGACTCAGCCTGATCCAGGATGATGAACTCCGGAGGGATTTTCAAAAAAGGTAACACGAAATAATGTGGAAACAGGAAGTAAAAGTGGCGAGGAAGCCATGGAAGTGAAATCATACGTCATGTTTTTTTGTTTTTTTTGGCACGGCTTATTGGTTTTGTATTTAAATGAATGACACTGTGAAGGAGTTTCATACTGTACTGAGTTTTTTTCTTATAATTGAAGTGAAGCTACATTTAAATTAGCTTTAACCCTAAAAAAAGGGTCTTTGTTCAATAAAGAAAATAACTTAAATATATATTCAAGCTTCAAAAAGTCACATTTTGCTTCCTGATGGCTGGCGAGGCACCTCATATTAGTTTCCATACTTAATTTAATGATCCTGAACTATGTATTATAATCTATGTCTTTAGGTTTAACCCTAAAAAAATGGCCTTTATTCAATCAATAGCTCTCTTACATAGAAAAGGACTTAAATAAAACTTTATTAACACTAACATTTTAACTCATAAGTGAAATTTCAAGCTTCAAACAGTCACATTTATCTTCACGATGTCTGGCGAGGCACCTCATATGAGTTTGTATTTTCATTAATGACACTGTAAAGAGTTTCCTGACTGCCTCTCATAGTCATCCATACTTAATTTAATGATGCTGAATTATGTATTATAATCTATGTCTTTAGGTTTAACCCTAAATCAGTAGCTCTCTTATACAGAAAAGGGCTTAAGCTACCTGAAATAAAACTTTATTAACACTAACATTTTGACTCATAAGTGAAATTTCAAGCTTCAAACAGTCACATTTTGCTTCCTGATGTCTGGCGAGGCACCTCATATTAGTTTCCATACTTAATTTAATGATCCTGAATTATGTATTATAATCTATGTCTTAAGTTTTAACCTTAAAAAACTGGCCTTAAACAGAAAAGGACTTAAGTTACCTGAAATAAAACTTTATTAACACTAACATTTTAACTCATAAGTGAAATCTCAACCTTCAAACAGTCACATTTTGCTTCCTGATGTCTGGCGAGGCTCCTCATATTAGTTTCCATACTTAGTTTAATGAAAATCAATAGCTCTCTTACACAGAAAAGGACTTAAATAAAACTTTATTAACACTCACATTTTAACTCATAAGTGAAATTTCAACCTTCAAACAGTCACATTTATCTTCCTAATAACCGATTTCTTGTCTTTTAACATCCTCCAAAATTAAAAAACTTACTGTACAACATCATCTCGCTGCCGTTTGAGGTCGCCAACGGTCCGTAACCTTCTCCACTGTCTGCTAATCTCAACCCTCGCCCCCCGCGCCTCGTCTGCTATCTGACCTCTTGACTCAACACGTCACCCCGGCAATAACAATAATAATAATAATAACGATGAGCTACACCTTCAAAGCATGCAGATAATAACTTCTCCTCCACTCCTGGTTAAACTCCAGATTAACCTTACGTAAGAAGGTTGGACTGGTTTTGTAATGAAAGTGTTGAATGGTCCCAGTCTGTGAAGGATGAGTGGGAGAGTGAGAGTGTGTGTGTGTGTGTGTGTGTGTGTGTGTGTGTGTGTGTGTGGAAGTGAATGACTTACATAAAGCTTTATTCATACATGCACCGACACAACCTGCCCCAGTTCCTGTGCGTAGGAGAGACATAGCTGCTGGCGTTGTTTATATATATATACGTGTGTGTGTGTGTGTGTGTGTGTGTGTGTGTGAGCGTGGGAAGTGTATGTACCAGTTGTGAGTGTGTGTGTGTGAGTGAGGGGGAGGGGGAGGTTGCTGGCAAAGGGCATGACGAGACACTCAAGTTGTAGGTAGGTCAAAACAGGACGCATTCAAAGGTTTTACACAGAGGTAAAAATAGTAAAAACACACACATGTACACACACACACACACACACACACACACACATATACAGTATAGAGAGAAACACACACACACACATATAGAGAGAAACACACACACACACACATAGAGAGAGAAACACACACACACACACACACACATAGGGAGAGAGACACACACACACACTCACACATACACACATACACACACACACATAGAGAGAGAAACAAACACACATACACACAAACACACACACATAGGGAGAGAGAGACACACACACACACACACACACATCCTCACACACACACATACACTGACACACTCACACACATATACACTGACACACTCACACACACACACACACACACACTTACACACATACAGTCACACAAAAATACACAAACATACACTCACACACACACACACACACACACACACACACACACACACACACACACACACACACACACACACACACACACACACACACACACTCCCAATTCATCAGAAAGCTTTAAATAAACTTAACATAAGGGAGCAGCTCAGCTTTCATACACATGGAAATAGATCTAGGTAGGCAGTTACACCTGATCTGAAGTTTGTTCTGTGTGTGTGTGTGTGTGTGTGTGTGTGTGTGTGTGTGTGTGTGTGTGTGTGTGTGTGTGTGTGTAGGCAGAGTGAGCGATCTCTGCTTGAACTGCACAATACTGTATTTTAAGGTCGTCCAATCAGAATCAGGCAACTCTCTCTAAAAACACCGATGTGAACTGAATCCAAAAAAGACCATTAAATAAAAAAAGAGCAGAGAGAGAGGGGGGGGGCAGGGGAGAGAGAGAGAGAGAGAGAGAGAGAGACAGAGAGAGAGAGAGAGAGAGAGAGGGGAAGAGAGAGAGAGAGGGAGAGAGAGAGAGAGAGAGAGAGGAGAGGAGAGGTGAGAGAGAGAGAGAGAGAGAGAGAGAGAGAGAGAGAGAGAGAGAGGGAGGAAGACTGACAACAGGAAGAGAGAGAGATGAGAGAGAGAGACAGAGAGAGAGAGAGAGAGACAGAGAGAGACAGAGAGAGAGGAAGAGAGAGAGATGAGAGAGAGAGACAGAGAGAGAGAGAGAGAGACAGAGAGAGACAGAGAGAGAGAGAGAGAGAGACAGAGAGAGACAGAGAGAGACAGAGAGAGAGGGAGAGAGAGAGAGACACTGAGAGAGAGAGAGAGAGAGACAGAGAGAGACAGAGAGAGAGGGAGAGAGAGGGAGAGAGAGGGAGACACTGAGAGAGAGAGAGAGAGAGAGACAGAGAGAGACAGAGAGAGAGGGAGAGAGAGGGAGAGAGAGAGAGAGAGAGAGAGAGAGATTAGATCTAACATCATCTGGAGGCCATTGTGTTTAGATGTAAAGTATGTAGCGTAGCATGTAGCGTCGTAGTAAGGCTCATTACTGAATAACTGCACATGTGTATGTTGGAGTCAAATGTACAGCTTTAATGGTGAGGAAAGGTTTCTTTCCTTCTTCTCTCTTTCCTCCCTTCTTTCTTCTTCTTCTTTTCTTTCTCCGTTCCCCTTTCTTCCTTCCTCCCGTCCTTCTTTCCTTCCTTCTTTCCTTCCTTCCTCTTTTCTTGCCTTCTTCCCACCTCCCCTCCATCCTTCCTTCCTTCTTCCTTCTTTCCTCCCTCCCTCCCTCCTTCTTTCTTTCCTCAGTCTTCCTTCCTTTCCTTCCTCCCTTCCTTCTTTCCTTTCCTTCCTTCCTTCCTTCCTTCTTCCCTCCTCCCTTCCATCCTTCCTTCCTCTCTCCCTTTCTTCCTTCCTCCTGTCCTTCTTTTCTCCCTCCCTCCTTCTTTCTTTCCTCAGTCCTTCCTTCCTTCTTCCCTCCTCCCTTCCATCCTTTCTTCCTCTCTCCCTTTCTCCTGTCCTTCTTTCCTCCCTCCCTCCCTCCCTTCCTTCTGTCTTTCTTTCCTCCCTCCCTCCTTTATTTCTTTCCTCAGTCCTTCCTCCCTTCCTCCTTTCCTTTCATTTCATTTCCTTTCCTTTCCTTTCCTTTCCTCCCTCCCTTCCT
>JAJDFG010001794.1:0-26687 GCA_021039105.1 Scomber colias
GGATTGTCCCAAAACTTGCTACAAGGAGCCAGAGGGGCGGCTGAATGAAAAATGTGTAAAATCAAGCACCGTGAAGGCATTGTGTGAAAATTGTGAAGGATTTTCCAAAGCGGGCAAAAATTGAAAAAAATGACAGGGCCGGTGTCGAAAAAGTCAAAAATGGGAAGGGTGGAGGATTGTCCCTAAACTGCTACAAGGGTCCAGAGGGGCGGGCTGAATGAAAAATGTGTAAAATCAAGCACCGTGAAGGCATTGTGTGAAAATTGTGAAGGATTTTCAAAGCGGGCAAAAATTGAAAAAAATGACAGGGCCGGGTAGTGTCGAAAAAGTCAAAAATGGGAAGGGTGAGGGATTGTCCTAAACTTGCTACAAGGGGCCAGAGGGGCGGGCTGAATGAAAAATGTGTAAAATCCAGCACCGTGAAGGCATTGTGTGAAAATTGTGAAGGATTTTCCAAAGCGGGGCAAAAATTGAAAAAAATGACAGGGGCCGGTAGTGTCGAAAAAGTCAAAAATGGGAAGGGTGAGGGATTGTCTCTAAACTTGCTACAAGGGGCCAGAGGGGCGGGCTGAATGAAAAATGTGGTAAAATCAAGCACCGTGAAGGCATTGTGTGAAAATTGTGAAGGATTTTCCAAAGCGGGCAAAAATTGAAAAAAATGACAGGGCCGGGTAGTGTCGAAAAAGTCAAAAATGGGAAGGGTGGGGGATTGTCCCAAAACTTGCTACAAGGGGCCAGAGGGGCGGGCTGAATGAAAAATGTGTAAAATCAAGCACCGTGAAGGCATTGTGTGAAAATTGTGAAGGATTTTCCAAAGCGGGCAAAAATTGAAAAAAATGACAGGGCCGGTAGTGTCGAAAAAGTCAAAAATGGGAAGGGTGGGGGATTGTCCCAAAACTTGCTACAAGGAGCCAGAGGGGCGGCCTGAATGAAAAATGTGTAAAATCAAGCACCGTGAAGGCATTGTGTGAAAATTGTGAAGGATTTTCCAAAGCGGGCAAAAATTGAAAAAAATGACAGGGCCGGTAGTGTCGAAAAAGTCAAAAATGGGAAGGGTGAGGGATTGTCTCTAAACTTGCTACAAGGGGCCAGAGGGGCGGGCTGAATGAAAAATGTGTAAAATCAAGCACCGTGAAGGCATTGTGTGAAAATTGTGAAGGATTTTCCAAAGCGGGCAAAATTGAAAAAAATGACAGGGCCGGTAGTGTCGAAAAAGTCAAAAATGGGAAGGGTGGGGGATTGTCCCAAAACTTGCTACAAGGGGCCAGAGGGGCGGGCTGAATGAAAAATGTGTAAAATCAAGCACCGTGAAGGCATTGTGTGAAAATTGTGAAGGATTTTCCAAAGCGGGCAAAAATTGAAAAAAATGACAGGGCCGGTAGTGTCGAAAAAGTCCAAAAATGGGAAGGGTGGGGGATTGTCCCAAAACTTGCTACAAGGAGCCAGAGGGGCGGCCTGAATGAAAAATGTGTAAAATCAAGCACCGTGAAGGCATTGTGTGAAAATTGTGAAGGATTTTCCAAAGCGGGCAAAAATTGAAAAAAATGACAGGGCCGGTAGTGTCGAAAAAGTCAAAAATGGGAAGGGTTGAGGGATTGTCTCTAAACTTGCTACAAGGGGCCAGAGGGGCGGGCTGAATGAAAAATGTGTAAAATCAAGCACCGTGAAGGCATTGTGTGAAAATTGTGAAGGATTTTCCAAAGCGGGCAAAAATTGAAAAAAATGACAGGGCCGGTAGTGTCGAAAAAAGTCAAAAATGGGAAGGGTGGGTGATTGTCCCAAAACTTGCTACAAGGGGCCAGAGGGGCGGGCTGAATGAAAAATGTGTAAAATCAAGCACCGTGAAGGCATTGTGTGAAAATTGTGAAGGATTTTCCAAAGCGGGCAAAAATTGAAAAAAATGACAGGGCCGGTAGTGTCGAAAAAGTCAAAAATGGGAAGGGTGGGGGATTGTCCCAAAACTTGCTACAAGGAGCCAGAGGGGCGGGCTGAATGAAAAATGTGTAAAATCAAGCACCGTGAAGGCATTGTGTGAAAATTGTGAAGGATTTTCCAAAGCGGGCAAAAATTGAAAAAAATGACAGGGCCGGGTGAGTGTCGAAAAAGTCAAAAATGGGAAGGGTGAGGGATTGTCTCTAAACTTGCTACAAGGGGCCAGAGGGGCGGGCTGAATGAAAAATGTGTAAAATCAAGCACCGTGAAGGCATTGTGTGAAAATTGTGAAGGATTTTCCAAAGCGGGGCAAAAATTGAAAAAAATGACAGGGCCGGTAGTGTCGAAAAAGTCAAAAATGGGAAGGGTGAGGGATTGTCCCCCAAACTTGCTACAAGGGGCCAGAGGGGCGGGCTGAATGAAAAATGTGTAAAATCAAGCACCGTGAAGGCATTGTGTGAAAATTGTGAAGGATTTTCCAAAGCGGTCAAAAATTGAAAAAAATGACAGGGCCGGTACTGTCGAAAAAGTCAAAAATGGGAAGGATGGGGGATTGTCCCAAAACTTGCTACAAGGGGCCAGAGGGGCGGCCTGAATGAAAAATGTGTAAAATCAAGCACCGTGAAGGCATTGTGTGAAAATTGTGAAGGATTTTCCAAAGCGGGCAAAAATTGAAAAAAATGACAGGGCCGGTAGTGTCGAAAAAGTAAAAAATGGGAAGGGTGGGGGATTGTCCCAAAACTTGCTACAAGGGGCCAGAGGGGCAGCCTGAATGAAAAATGTGTAAAATCAAGCACCGTGAAGGCATTGTGTGAAAATTGTGAAGGATTTTCCAAAGCGGGCAAAAATTGAAAAAAATGACAGGGCCGGTAGTGTCGAAAAAGTCAAAAATGGGAAGGGTGAGGGATTGTCCCCAAACTTGCTACAAGGGGCCAGAGGGGCGGGCTGAATGAAAAATGTGTAAAATCAAGCACCGTGAAGGCATTGTGTGAAAATTGTGAAGGATTTTCCAAAGCGGGCAAAAATTGAAAAAAATGACAGGGCCGGTAGTGTCGAAAAAGTAAAAAATGGGAAGGTTGGGGGATTGTCCCAAAACTTGCTACAAGGAGCCAGAGGGGCGGCCTGAATGAAAAATGTGTAAAATCAAGCACCGTGAAGGCATTGTGTGAAATTGTGAAGGATTTTCCAAAGCGGGCAAAAATTGAAAAAAATGACAGGGCCGGTAGTGTCGAAAAAGTCAAAAATGGGAAGGGTGAGGGATTGTCTCTAAACTTGCTACAAGGGGCCAGAGGGGCGGGCTGAATGAAAAATGTGTAAAATCAAGCACCGTGAAGGCATTGTGTGAAAATTGTGAAGGATTTTCCAAAGCGGGGCAAAAATTGAAAAAAATGACAGGGCCGGTAGTGTCGAAAAAGTCAAAAATGGGAAGGGTGGGGGATTGTCTCTAAATTTGCTACAAGGGGCCAGAGGGGCGGGCTGAATGAAAAATGTGTAAAATCAAGCACCGTGAAGGCATTGTGTGAAAATTGTGAAGGATTTTCCAAAGCGGGCAAAAATTGAAAAAAATGATAGGACCGGTAGTGTCGAAAAAGTCAAAAATGGGAAAGGTGGGGGATTGTCCCAAAACTTGCTACAAGGAGCCAGAGGGGCGGCCTGAATGAAAAATGTGTAAAATCAAGCACCGTGAAGGCATTTTGTGAAAATTGTGAAGGATTTTCCAAAGCGGGCAAAAATTGAAAAAAATGACAGGGCCGGTAGTGTCGAAAAAGTCAAAAATGGGAAGGATGGGGGATTGTCCCAAAACTTGCTACAAGGGGCCAGAGGGGCGGCCTGAATGAAAAATGTGTAAAATCAAGCACCGTGAAGGCATTGTGTGAAAATTGTGAAGGATTTCCAAAGCGGGCAAAATTGAAAAAAATGACAGGGGCCGGTAGGTGTCGAAAAAGTCAAAAATGGGAAGGGTGAGGGATTGTCCCCAAACTTGCTACAAGGGGCCAGAGGGGCGGGCTGAATGAAAAATGTGTAAAATCAAGCACCGTGAAGGCATTGTGTGAAAATTGTGAAGGATTTTCCAAAGCGGGCAAAATTGAAAAAAATGACAGGGCCGGTAGTGTCGAAAAAGTCAAAAATGGAAGGGTGAGGGATTGTCTCTAAACTTGCTACAAGGGGCCAGAGGGGCGGGCTGAATGAAAAATGTGTAAAATCAAGCACCGTGAAGGCATTGTGTGAAAATTGTGAAGGATTTTCCAAAGCGGGCAAAAATTGAAAAAAATGACAGGGCCGGTAGTGTCGAAAAAGTCAAAAATGGGAAGGGTGAGGGATTGTCCCCAAACTTGCTACAAGGGGCCAGAGGGGCGGGCTGAATGAAAAATGTGTAAAATCAAGCACCGTGAAGGCATTGTGTGAAAATTGTGAAGGATTTTCCAAAGCAGGCAAAAATTGAAAAAAAATGACAGGGCCGGTAGTGTCGAAAAAGTCAAAAATGGGAAGGGTGGGGGATTGTCCCAAAACTTGCTACAAGGGGCCAGAGGGGCGGGCTGAATGAAAAATGTGTAAAATCAAGCACCGTGAAGGCATTGTGTGAACATTGTGAAGGATTTTCCAAAGCGGGCAAAAATTGAAAAAATGACAGGGCCGGTAGTGTCGAAAAAGTCAAAAATGGAAGGGTGGGGGATTGTCCCAAAACTTGCTACAAGGAGCCAGAGGGGCGGCCTGAATGAAAAATGTGTAAAATCAAGCACCGTGAAGGCATTGTGTGAAAATTGTGAAGGATTTTCCAAAGCGGGCAAAAATTGAAAAAAATGACAGGGCCGGTAGTGTCGAAAAAGTCAAAAATGGGAAGGGTGGGGGATTGTCCCAAAACTTGCTACAAGGGGCCAGAGGGGCGGGCTGAATGAAAAATGTGTAAAATCAAGCACCGTGAAGGCATTGTGTGAAAATTGTGAAGGATTTTCCAAAGCGGGCAAAAATTGAAAAAAATGACAGGGCCGGGGTAGTGTCGAAAAAGTCAAAAATGGGAAGGGTGGGGGATTGTCCAAAACTTGCTACAAGGAGCCAGAGGGGCGGCCTGAATGAAAAATGTGTAAAATCAAGCACCGTGAAGGCATTGTGTGAAAATTGTGAAGGATTTTCCAAAGCGGGCAAAAATTGAAAAAAATGACAGGGCCGGGTAGTGTCGAAAAAGTCAAAAATGGGAAAGGGTGAGGGATTGTCTCTAAACTTGCTACAAGGGGCCAGAGGGGCGGGCTGAATGAAAAATGTGTAAAATCAAGCACCGTGAAGCATTTGTGTGAAAATTGTGAAGGATTTTCCAAAGCGGACAAAAATTGAAAAAAATGACAGGGCCGGTAGTGTCGAAAAAGTCAAAAATGGGAAGGGTGAGGGATTGTCCCCCAAACTTGCTACAAGGGGCCAGAGGGGCGGGCTGAATGAAAAATGTGTAAAATCAAGCACCGTGAAGGCATTGTGTGAAAATTGTGAAGGATTTTCCAAAGCGGGCAAAAATTGAAAAAAATGACAGGGCCGGTAGTGTCGAAAAAGTCAAAAATGGGAAGGGTGGGGGATTGTCCCAAAACTTGCTACAAGGGGCCAGAGGGGCGGGCTGAATGAAAAATGTGTAAAATCAAGCACCGTGAAGGCATTGTGTGAAAATTGTGAAGGATTTTCCAAGCGGGGCAAAAATTGAAAAAAATGACAGGGCCGGTTAGTGTCGAAAAAGTCAAAAATGGGAAGGGTGGGGGATTGTCCCAAAACTTGCTACAAGGAGCCAGAGGGGCGGCCTGAATGAAAAATGTGTAAAATCAAGCACCGTGAAGGCATTGTGTGAAAATTGTGAAGGATTTTCCAAAGCGGGCCAAAAATTGAAAAAAATTGACAGGGCCGGATAGTGTCGAAAAAGTCAAAAATGGGAAGGGTGAGGGATTGTCTCTAAACTTGCTACAAGGGGCCAGAGGGGCGGGCTGAATGAAAAATGTGTAAATCAAGCACCGTGAAGGCATTGTGTGAAAATTGTGAAGGATTTTCCAAAGCGGGCAAAAATTGAAAAAAATGACAGGGCCGGTAGTGTCGAAAAAGTCAAAAATGGGAAGGGTGAGGGATTGTCCCCAAACTTGCTACAAGGGGCCAGAGGGGCGGGCTGAATGAAAAATGTGTAAAATCAAGCACCGTGAAGGCATTGTGTGAAAAATGTGAAGGATTTTCCAAAGCGGGCAAAAATTGAAAAAAAATGACAGGGCCGGTAGTGTCGAAAAAGTCAAAAATGGGAAGGGTGGGGGATTGTCCCAAAACTTGCTACAAGGGGCCAGAGGGGCGGCCTGAATGAAAAATGTGTAAAATCAGCACCGTGAAGGCATTGTGTGAAAATTGTGAAGGATTTTCCAAAGCGGGCAAAAATTGAAAAAAATGACAGGGCCGGTAGTGTCGAAAAAGTAAAAAATGGGAAGGTTGGGGGATTGTCCCAAAACTTGCTACAAGGAGCCAGAGGGGCAGCCTGAATGAAAAATGTGTAAAATCAAGCACCGTGAAGGCATTGTGTGAAAATTGTGAAGGATTTTCCAAAGCGGGCAAAAATTGAAAAAAATGACAGGGCCGGTAGTGTCGAAAAAGTCAAAAATGGGAAGGGTGAGGGATTGTCCCCAAACTTGCTACAAGGAGCCAGAGGGGCGGGCTGAATGAAAAATGTGTAAAATCAAGCACCGTGAAGGCATTGTGTGAAAATTGTGAAGGATTTTCCAAAGCGGGCAAAAATTGAAAAAAATGACAGGGCCGGTAGTGTCGAAAAAGTAAAAAATGGGAAGGTTGGGGGATTGTCCCAAAACTTGCTACAAGGAGCCAGAGGGGCGGCCTGAATGAAAAATGTGTAAAATCAAGCACCGTGAAGGCATTGTGTGAAAATTGTGAAGGATTATCCAAAGCGGGCAAAAATTGAAAAAAATGACAGGGCCGGTAGTGTCGAAAAAGTCAAAAATGGGAAGGGTGAGGGATTGTCTCTAAACTTGCTACAAGGGGCCAGAGGGGCGGGCTGAATGAAAAATGTGTAAAATCAAGCACCGTGAAGGCATTGTGTGAAAATTGTGAAGGATTTTCCAAAGCGGGGCAAAATTGAAAAAAATGACAGGGCCGGTAGTGTCGAAAAAGTCAAAAATGGAAGGGTGGGGGATTGTCTCTAAATTTGCTACAAGGGGCCAGAGGGGCGGGCTGAATGAAAAATGTGTAAAATCAAGCACCGTGAAGGCATTGTGTGAAAATTGTGAAGGATTTTCCAAAGCGGGCAAAAATTGAAAAAAATGATAGGACCGGTAGTGTCGAAAAAGTCAAAAATGGGAAAGGTGGGGGATTGTCCCAAAACTTGCTACAAGGAGCCAGAGGGGCGGCCTGAATGAAAAATGTGTAAAATCAAGCACCGTGAAGGCATTTTGTGAAAATTGTGAAGGATTTTCCAAAGCGGGCAAAAATTGAAAAAAATGACAGGGCCGGTAGTGTCGAAAAAGTCAAAAATGGGAAGGGTGGGGGATTGTCCCAAAACTTGCTACAAGGGCCAGAGGGGCGGGCTGAATGAAAAATGTGTAAAATCAAGCACCGTGAAGGCATTGTGTGAAAATTGTGAAGGATTTTCCAAAGCGGGCAAAAATTGAAAAAAATGACAGGGCCGGTAGTGTCGAAAAAGTCAAAAATGGGAAGGGTGGGGGATTGTCCCAAAACTTGCTACAAGGGGCCAGAGGGGCGGCCTGAATGAAAAATGTGTAAAATCAAGCACCGTGAAGGCATTGTGTGAAAATTGTGAAGGATTTTCCAAAGCGGGCAAAAATTGAAAAAAATGACAGGGCCGGTAGTGTCGAAAAAGTCAAAAATGGGAAGGTTGGGGGATTGTCCCAAAACTTGCTACAAGGAGCCAGAGGGGCGGCCTGAATGAAAAATGTGTAAAATCAAGCACCGTGAAGGCATTTTGTGAAAATTGTGAAGGATTTTCCAAAGCGGGCAAAATTGAAAAAAATGACAGGGCCGGTAGTGTCGAAAAAGTCAAAAATGGGAAGGGTGGGGGATTGTCCCAAAACTTGCTACAAGGGGCCAGAGGGGCGGGCTGAATGAAAAATGTGTAAAATCAAGCACCGTGAAGGCATGTGTGAAAATTGTGAAGGATTTTCCAAAGCGGGCAAAAATTGAAAAAAATGACAGGGCCGGTAGTGTCGAAAAAGTCAAAAATGGGAAGGGTGGGGGATTGTCCCAAAACTTGCTACAAGGAGCCAGAGGGGCGGCCTGAATTGTAAAATCAAGCACCGTGAAGGCATTGTGTGAAAATTGTGAAGGATTTTCCAAAGCGGGCAAAAATTGAAAAAAATGACAGGGCCGGTAGTGTCGAAAAAGTCAAAAATGGGAAGGGTGAGGGATTGTCTCTAAACTTGCTACAAGGGGCCAGAGGGGCGGGCTGAATGAAAAATGTGTAAAATCAAGCACCGTGAAGGCATTGTGTGAAAATTGTGAAGGATTTTCCAAAGCGGGCAAAAATTGAAAAAAATGACAGGGCCGGTAGTGTCGAAAAAGTCAAAAATGGGAAGGGTGAGGGATTGTCCCCAAACTTGCTACAAGGGGCCAGAGGGGCGGGCTGAATGAAAAATGTGTAAAATCAAGCACCGTGAAGGCATTGTGTGAAAATTGTGAAGGATTTTCCAAAGCGGGCAAAAATTGAAAAAAATGACAGGGCCGGTAGTGTCGAAAAAGTAAAAAATGGGAAGGTTGGGGGATTGTCCCAAAACTTGCTACAAGGAGCCAGAGGGGCGGCCTGAATGAAAAATGTGTAAAATCAAGCACCGTGAAGGCATTGTGTGAAAATTGTGAAGGATTTTCCAAAGCGGGCAAAAATTGAAAAAAATGACAGGGCCGGGTAGTGTCGAAAAAGTCAAAAATGGGAAGGGTGAGGGATTGTCTCTAAACTTGCTACAAGGGGCCAGAGGGGCGGGCTGAATGAAAAATGTGTAAAATCAAGCACCGTGAAGGCATTGTGTGAAAATTGTGAAGGATTTTCCAAAGCGGGCAAAAATTGAAAAAAATGACAGGGCCGGTAGTGTCGAAAAAGTCAAAAATGGGAAGGGTGGGGGATTGTCTCTAAATTTGCTACAAGGGGCCAGAGGGGCGGGCTGAATGAAAAATGTGTAAAATCAAGCACCGTGAAGGCATTGTGTGAAAATTGTGAAGGATTTTCCAAAGCGGGCAAAAATTGAAAAAAATGATAGGACCGGTAGTGTCGAAAAAGTCAAAAATGGGAAAGGTGGGGGATTGTCCCAAAACTTGCTACAAGGAGCCAGAGGGGCGGCCTGAATGAAAAATGTGTAAAATCAAGCACCGTGAAGGCATTTTGTGAAAATTGTGAAGGATTTTCCAAAGCGGGCAAAAATTGAAAAAAATGACAGGGCCGGTAGTGTCGAAAAAGTCAAAAATGGGAAGGGTGGGGGATTGTCCCAAAACTTGCTACAAGGGGCCAGAGGGGCGGGCTGAATGAAAAATGTGTAAAATCAAGCACCGTGAAGGCATTGTGTGAAAATTGTGAAGGATTTTCCAAAGCGGGCAAAAATTGAAAAAAATGACAGGTAGTGTCGAAAAAGTCAAAAATGGGAAGGGTGGGGGATTGTCCCAAAACTTGCTACAAGGGGCCAGAGGGGCGGGCTGAATGAAAAATGTGTAAAATCAAGCACCGTGAAGGCATTGTGTGAAAATTGTGAAGGATTTTCCAAAGCGGGCAAAAATTGAAAAAAATGACAGGGCCGGTAGTGTCGAAAAAGTCAAAAATGGGAAGGGTGGGGGATTGTCCCAAAACTTGCTACAAGGAGCCAGAGGGGCGGCCTGAATGAAAAATGTGTAAAATCAAGCACCGTGAAGGCATTGTGTGAAAATTGTGAAGGATTTTCCAAAGCGGGCAAAAATTGAAAAAAATGACAGGGCCGGTAGTGTCGAAAAAGTCAAAAATGGGAAGGGTGAGGGATTGTCTCTAAACTTGCTACAAGGGGCCAGAGGGGCGGGCTGAATGAAAAATGTGTAAAATCAAGCACCGTGAAGGCATTGTGTGAAAATTGTGAAGGATTTTCCAAAGCGGGCAAAAATTGAAAAAAATGACAGGGCCGGTAGTGTCGAAAAAGTCAAAAATGGGAAGGGTGGGGATTGTCCCAAAACTTGCTACAAGGGGCCAGAGGGGCGGGCTGAATGAAAAATGTGTAAAATCAAGCACCGTGAAGGCATTGTGTGAAAATTGTGAAGGATTTTCCAAAGCGGGGCAAAAATTGAAAAAAATGACAGGGCCGGTAGTGTCGAAAAAGTCAAAAATGGGAAGGGTGAGGGATTGTCCCCAAACTTGCTACAAGGGGCCAGAGGGGCGGGCTGAATGAAAAATGTGTAAAATCAAGCACCGTGAAGGCATTGTGTGAAAATTGTGAAGGATTTTCCAAAGCGGGCAAAAATTGAAAAAAATGACAGGGCCGGTAGTGTCGAAAAAGTCAAAAATGGGAAGGATGGGGGATTGTCCCAAAACTTGCTACAAGGGGCCAGAGGGGCGGCCTGAATGAAAAATGTGTAAAATCAAGCACCGTGAAGGCATTGTGTGAAAATTGTGAAGGATTTTCCAAAGCGGGCAAAAATTGAAAAAAATGACAGGGCCGGTAGTGTCGAAAAAGTCAAAAATGGGAAGGGTGAGGGATTGTCCCCAAACTTGCTACAAGGGGCCAGAGGGGCGGGCTGAATGAAAAATGTGTAAAATCAAGCACCGTGAAGGCATTGTGTGAAAATTGTGAAGGATTTTCCAAAGCGGGCAAAAATTGAAAAAAATGACAGGGCCGGTAGTGTCGAAAAAGTCAAAAATGGGAAGGGTGGGGGATTGTCCCAAAACTTGCTACAAGGAGCCAGAGGGGCGGCCTGAATGAAAAATGTGTAAAATCAAGCACCGTGAAGGCATTGTGTGAAAATTGTGAAGGATTTTCCAAAGCGGGCAAAAATTGAAAAAAATGACAGGGCCGGTAGTGTCGAAAAAGTCAAAAATGGGAAGGGTGAGGGATTGTCTCTAAACTTGCTACAAGGGGCCAGAGGGGCGGGCTGAATGAAAAATGTGTAAAATCAAGCACCGTGAAGGCATTGTGTGAAAATTGTGAAGGATTTTCCAAAGCGGGCAAAAATTGAAAAAAATGACAGGGCCGGGTAGTGTCGAAAAAGTCAAAAATGGGAAGGGTGGGGGGATTGTCTCTAAATTTGCTACAAGGGGCCAGAGGGGCGGGCTGAATGAAAAATGTGTAAAATCAAGCACCGTGAAGGCATTGTGTGAAAATTGTGAAGGATTTTCCAAAGCGGCGCAAAAATTGAAAAAAATGACAGGGCCGGTAGTGTCGAAAAAGTCAAAAATGGGAAGGGTGGGGGATTGTCCCAAAACTTGCTACAAGGGGCCAGAGGGGCGGGCTGAATGAAAAATGTGTAAAATCAAGCACCGTGAAGGCATTGTGTGAAAATTGTGAAGGATTTTCCAAAGCGGGCAAAAATTGAAAAAAATGACAGGGCCGGTAGTGTCGAAAAAGTCAAAAATGGGAAGGGTGGGGGATTGTCCCAAAACTTGCTACAAGGGGCCAGAGGGGCGGCCTGAATGAAAAATGTGTAAAATCAAGCACCGTGAAGGCATTGTGTGAAAATTGTGAAGGATTTTCCAAAGCGGGCAAAAATTGAAAAAAATGACAGGGCCGGTAGTGTCGAAAAAGTCAAAAATGGGAAGGTTGGGGGATTGTCCCAAAACTTGCTACAAGGAGCCAGAGGGGCGGCCTGAATGAAAAATGTGTAAAATCAAGCACCGTGAAGGCATTTTGTGAAAATTGTGAAGGATTTTCCAAAGCGGGCAAAAATTGAAAAAAATGACAGGGCCGGTAGTGTCGAAAAAGTCAAAAATGGGAAGGGTGGGGGATTGTCCCAAAACTTGCTACAAGGGGCCAGAGGGGCGGGCTGAATGAAAAATGTGTAAAATCAAGCACCGTGAAGGCATTGTGTGAAAATTGTGAAGGATTTTCCAAAGCGGGCAAAAATTGAAAAAAATGACAGGGCCGGTAGTGTCGAAAAAGTCAAAAATGGGAAGGGTGGGGGATTGTCCCAAAACTTGCTACAAGGGGCCAGAGGGGCGGGCTGAATGAAAAATGTGTAAAATCAAGCACCGTGAAGGCATTGTGTGAAGGGCAAAAATTGAAAAAAATGACAGGGCCGGTAGTGTCGAAAAAGTCAAAAATGGGAAGGGTGAGGATTGTCTCTAAACTTGCTACAAGGGGCCAGAGGGGCGGGCTGAATGAAAAATGTGTAAAATCAAGCACCGTGAAGGCATTGTGTGAAAATTGTGAAGGATTTTCCAAAGCGGGCAAAAATTGAAAAAATGACAGGGCCGGTAGTGTCGAAAAAGTCAAAAATGGGAAGGGTGAGGGATTGTCCCCAAACTTGCTACAAGGGGCCAGAGGGGCGGGCTGAATGAAAAATGTGTAAAATCAAGCACCGTGAAGGCATTGTGTGAAAATTGTGAAGGATTTTCCAAAGCGGGCAAAATTGAAAAAAATGACAGGGCCGGTAGTGTCGAAAAAGTAAAAAATGGGAAGGTTGGGGGATTGTCCCAAAACTTGCTACAAGGAGCCAGAGGGGCGGCCTGAATGAAAAATGTGTAAAATCAAGCACCGTGAAGGCATTGTGTGAAAATTGTGAAGGATTTTCCAAAGCGGGCAAAAATTGAAAAAAATGACAGGGCGGTAGTGTCGAAAAAGTCAAAAATGGGAAGGGTGAGGGATTGTCTCTAAACTTGCTACAAGGGGCCAGAGGGGCGGGCTGAATGAAAAATGTGTAAAATCAAGCACCGTGAAGGCATTGTGTGAAAATTGTGAAGGATTTTCCAAAGCGGGCAAAAATTGAAAAAAATGACAGGGCCGGTAGTGTCGAAAAAGTCAAAAATGGGAAGGGTGGGGGATTGTCTCTAAATTTGCTACAAGGGGCCAGAGGGGCGGGCTGAATGAAAAATGTGTAAAATCAAGCACCGTGAAGGCATTGTGTGAAAATTGTGAAGGATTTTCCAAAGCGGGCAAAAATTGAAAAAAATGATAGGACCGGTAGTGTCGAAAAAGTCAAAAATGGGAAAGGTGGGGGGATTGTCCCAAAACTTGCTACAAGGAGCCAGAGGGGCGGCCTGAATGAAAAATGTGTAAAATCAAGCACCGTGAAGGCATTTTGTGAAAATTGTGAAGGATTTTCCAAAGCGGGCAAAAATTGAAAAAAATGACAGGGCCGGTAGTGTCGAAAAAGTCAAAAATGGGAAGGGTGGGGGATTGTCCCAAAACTTGCTACAAGGGGCCAGAGGGGCGGGCTGAATGAAAAATGTGTAAAATCAAGCACCGTGAAGGCATTGTGTGAAAATTGTGAAGGATTTTCCAAAGCGGGCAAAAATTGAAAAAAATGACAGGGCCGGTAGTGTCGAAAAAGTCAAAAATGGGAAGGGTGGGGGATTGTCCCAAAACTTGCTACAAGGGGCCAGAGGGGCGGGCTGAATGAAAAATGTGTAAAATCAAGCACCGTGAAGGCATTGTGTGAAAATTGTGAAGGATTTTCCAAAGCGGGCAAAAATTGAAAAAAATGACAGGGCCGGTAGTGTCGAAAAAGTCAAAAATGGGAAGGGTGGGGGATTGTCCCAAAACTTGCTACAAGGAGCCAGAGGGGCGGCCTGAATGAAAAATGTGTAAAATCAAGCACCGTGAAGGCATTGTGTGAAAATTGTGAAGGATTTTCCAAAGCGGGCAAAAATTGAAAAAAATGACAGGGCCGGTAGTGTCGAAAAAGTCAAAATGGGAAGGGTGAGGGATTGTCTCTAAACTTGCTACAAGGGGCCAGAGGGGCGGGCTGAATGAAAAATGTGTAAAATCAAGCACCGTGAAGGCATTGTGTGAAAATTGTGAAGGATTTTCCAAAGCGGGCAAAAATTGAAAAAAATGACAGGGCCGGTAGTGTCGAAAAAGTCAAAAATGGGAAGGGTGGGGGATTGTCCCAAAACTTGCTACAAGGGGCCAGAGGGGCGGGCTGAATGAAAAATGTGTAAAATCAAGCACCGTGAAGGCATTGTGTGAAAATTGTGAAGGATTTTCCAAAGCGGGCAAAAATTGAAAAAAATGACAGGGCCGGTAGTGTCGAAAAAGTCAAAAATGGGAAGGTGAGGGATTGTCCCCAAACTTGCTACAAGGGGCCAGAGGGGCGGGCTGAATGAAAAATGTGTAAAATCAAGCACCGTGAAGGCATTGTGTGAAAATTGTGAAGGATTTTCCAAAGCGGGCAAAAATTGAAAAAAATGACAGGGCCGGTAGTGTCGAAAAAGTCAAAAATGGGAAGGATGGGGGATTGTCCCAAAACTTGCTACAAGGGGCCAGAGGGGCGGCCTGAATGAAAAATGTGTAAAATCAAGCACCGTGAAGGCATTGTGTGAAAATTGTGAAGGATTTTCCAAGCGGGCAAAAATTGAAAAAAATGACAGGGCCGGTAGTGTCGAAAAAGTCAAAAATGGGAAGGGTGAGGGATTGTCCCCAAACTTGCTACAAGGGGCCAGAGGGGCGGGCTGAATGAAAAATGTGTAAAATCAAGCACCGTGAAGGCATTGTGTGAAAATTGTGAAGGATTTTCCAAAGCGGGCAAAAATTGAAAAAAATGACAGGGCCGGTAGTGTCGAAAAAGTCAAAAATGGGAAGGGTGGGGGATTGTCCCAAAACTTGCTACAAGGAGCCAGAGGGGCGGCCTGAATGAAAAATGTGTAAAATCAAGCACCGTGAAGGCATTGTGTGAAAATTGTGAAGGATTTTCCAAAGCGGGCAAAAATTGAAAAAATGACAGGGCCGGGTAGTGTCGAAAAAGTCAAAAATGGGAAGGGTGAGGGATTGTCTCTAAACTTGCTACAAGGGGCCAGAGGGGCGGGCTGAATGAAAAATG
The DNA here is from genome assembly GCA_021039105.1 of Scomber colias. Classification (NCBI taxonomy): domain Eukaryota; kingdom Metazoa; phylum Chordata; class Actinopteri; order Scombriformes; family Scombridae; genus Scomber; species Scomber colias. The sequence continues at coordinate 14,890 of JAJDFG010001794.1, forward strand.
TGTAAAATCAAGCACCGTGAAGGCATTGTGTGAAAATTGTGAAGGATTTTCCAAAGCGGGCAAAAATTGAAAAAAATGACAGGGCCGGTGAGTGTCGAAAAAGTCAAAAATGGGAAGGGTGGGGGATTGTCTCTAAATTTGCTACAAGGGGCCAGAGGGGCGGGCTGAATGAAAAATGTGTAAAATCAAGCACCGTGAAGGCATTGTGTGAAAATTGTGAAGGATTTTCCAAAGCGGGCAAAAATTGAAAAAAATGACAGGGCCGGTAGTGTCGAAAAAGTCAAAAATGGGAAGGGTGGGGGATTGTCCCAAAACTTGCTACAAGGGGCCAGAGGGGCGGGCTGAATGAAAAATGTGTAAAATCAAGCACCGTGAAGGCATTGTGTGAAAATTGTGAAGGATTTTCCAAAGCGGGCAAAAATTGAAAAAAATGACAGGGCCGGTAGTGTCGAAAAAGTCAAAAATGGGAAGGGTGGGGGATTGTCCCAAAACTTGCTACAAGGGGCCAGAGGGGCGGCCTGAATGAAAAATGTGTAAAATCAAGCACCGTGAAGGCATTGTGTGAAAATTGTGAAGGATTTTCCAAAGCGGGCAAAAATTGAAAAAAATGACAGGGCCGGTAGTGTCGAAAAAGTCAAAAATGGGAAGGTTGGGGGATTGTCCCAAAACTTGCTACAAGGAGCCAGAGGGGCGGCCTGAATGAAAAATGTGTAAAATCAAGCACCGTGAAGGCATTTTGTGAAAATTGTGAAGGATTTTCCAAAGCGGGCAAAAATTGAAAAAAATGACAGGGCCGGTAGTGTCGAAAAAGTCAAAAATGGGAAGGGTGGGGGATTGTCCCAAAACTTGCTACAAGGGGCCAGAGGGGCGGGGCTGAATGAAAAATGTGTAAAATCAAGCACCGTGAAGGCATTGTGTGAAAATTGTGAAGGATTTTCCAAAGCGGGCAAAAATTGAAAAAAATGACAGGGCCGGTAGTGTCGAAAAAGTCAAAAATGGGAAGGGTGGGGGATTGTCCCAAAACTTGCTACAAGGGGCCAGAGGGGCGGGCTGAATGAAAAATGTGTAAAATCAAGCACCGTGAAGGCATTGTGTGAAAATTGTGAAGGATTTTCCAAAGCGGGCAAAAATTGAAAAAAATGACAGGGCCGGTAGTGTCGAAAAAGTCAAAAATGGGAAGGGTGAGGGATTGTCTCTAAACTTGCTACAAGGGGCCAGAGGGGCGGGCTGAATGAAAAATGTGTAAAATCAAGCACCGTGAAGGCATTGTGTGAAATTGTGAAGGATTTTCCAAAGCGGGCAAAAATTGAAAAAAATGACAGGGCCGGTAGTGTCGAAAAAGTCAAAAATGGGAAGGGTGTAAAATCAAGCACCGTGAAGGCATTGTGTGAAAATTGTGAAGGATTTTCCAAAGCGGGATCAAAAAATTGAAAAAAATGACAGGGCCGGTAGTGTCAGAAAAGTCAAAAATGGGAAGGGTGGGGGATTGTCCCAAAACTTGCTACAAGGAGCCAGAGGGGCGGCCTGAATGAAAAATGTGTAAAATCAAGCACCGTGAAGGCATTGTGTGAAAATTGTGAAGGATTTTCAAAGCGGCAAAATTGAAAAAAATGACAGGGCCGGTAGTGTCGAAAAAGTCAAAAATGGGAAGGATGGGGGATTGTCCCAAAACTTGCTACAAGGGGCCAGAGGGCAGCCTGAATGAAAAATATGTAAAATCAAGCACCGTGAAGGCATTGTGTGAAAATTGTGAAGGATTTTCCAAAGCGGGCAAAAATTGAAAAAAATGACAGGGCCGGTAGTGTCGAAAAAGTCAAAAATGGGAAGGGTGAGGGATTGTCCCCAAACTTGCTACAAGGGGCCAGAGGGGCGGGCTGAATGAAAAATGTGTAAAATCAAGCACCGTGAAGGCATTGTGTGAAAATTGTGAAGGATTTTCCAAAGCGGGCAAAAAATTGAAAAAATGACAGGGCCGGTAGTGTCGAAAAAGTCAAAAATGGGAAGGATGGGGGATTGTCCCAAAACTTGCTACAAGGGGCCAGAGGGGCGGCCTGAATGAAAAATGTGTAAAATCAAGCACGTGAAGGCATTGTGGTGAAATTGTGAAGGATTTTCCAAAGCGGGCAAAAATTGAAAAAAATGACAGGGCCGGTAGTGTCGAAAAAGTCAAAAATGGGAAGGGTGGGGGATTGTCCCAAACTTGCTAAAAGGGGCCAGAGGGGCGGGCTGAATGAAAAATGTGTAAAATCAAGCACCGTGAAGGCATTGTGTGAAAATTGTGAAGGATTTTCCAAAGCGGGCAAAAATTGAAAAAAATGACAGGGCCGGTAGTGTCGAAAAAGTCAAAAATGGGAAGGTGAGGATTGTCTCTAAACTTGCTACAAGGGGCCAGAGGGGCGGGCTGAATGAAAAATGTGTAAAATCAAGCACCGTGAAGGCATTGTGTGAAAATTGTGAAGGATTTTCCAAAGCGGGCAAAAATTGAAAAAAATGACAGGGCCGGTAGTGTCGAAAAAGTCAAAAATGGGAAGGGTGAGGGATTGTCCCCAAACTTGCTACAAGGGGCCAGAGGGGCGGGCTGAATGAAAAATGTGTAAAATCAAGCACCGTGAAGGCATTGTGTGAAAATTGTGAAGGATTTTCCAAAGCGGGCAAAAATTGAAAAAAATGACAGGGCCGGTAGTGTCGAAAAAGTCAAAAATGGGAAGGTTGGGGGATTGTCCCAAAACTTGCTACAAGGAGCCAGAGGGGCGGCCTGAATGAAAAATGTGTAAAATCAAGCACCGTGAAGGCATTTTGTGAAAATTGTGAAGGATTTTCCAAAGCGGGCAAAAATTGAAAAAAAATGACAGGGCCGGTAGTGTCGAAAAAGTCAAAAATGGGAAGGTTGGGGGATTGTCCCAAAACTTGCTACAAGGAGCCAGAGGGGTGGCCTGAATGAAAAATGTGTAAAATCAAGCACCGTGAAGGCATTCTGTGAAAATTGTGAAGGATTTTCCAAAGCGGGCAAAAATTGAAAAAAATGACAGGGCCGGTAGTGTCGAAAAAGTCAAAATGGGAAGGGGTGAGGGATTGTCCCCAAACTTGCTACAAGGGGCCAGAGGGGCGGGCTGAATGAAAAATGTGTAAAATCAAGCACCGTGAAGGCATTGTGTGAAAATTGTGAAGGATTTTCCAAAGCGGGCAAAAATTGAAAAAAATGACAGGGCCGGTAGTGTCGAAAAAGTCAAAAATGGGAAGGGTGGGGGATTGTCCCAAAACTTGCTACAAGGAGCCAGAGGGGCGGCCTGAATGAAAAATGTGTAAAATCAAGCACCGGTGAAGGCATTGTGTGAAAATTGTGAAGGATTTTCCAAAGCGGGGCAAAAATTGAAAAAAATGACAGGGCCGGTAGTGTCGAAAAGTCAAAAATGGGAAGGATGGGGGATTGTCCCAAAACTTGCTACAAGGGGCCAGAGGGGCAGCCTGAATGAAAAATATGTAAAATCAAGCACCGTGAAGGCATTGTGTGAAAATTGTGAAGGATTTTCCAAAGCGGGCAAAATTGAAAAAAATGACAGGGCCGGTAGTGTCGAAAAAGTCAAAAATGGGAAGGGTGTAAAATCAAGCACCGTGAAGGCATTGTGTGAAAATTGTGAAGGATTTTCCAAAGCGGGCAAAAATTGAAAAAAATGACAGGGCCGGTAGTGTCGAAAAAGTCAAAAATGGGAAGGGTGGGGGATTGTCCAAAACTTGCTACAAGGAGCCAGAGGGGCGGCCTGAATGAAAAATGTGTAAAATCAAGCACCGTGAAGGCATTGTGTGAAAATTGTGAAGGATTTTCAAAAGCGGGCAAAAATTGAAAAAAATGACCAGGGCCGGTAGTGTCGAAAAAGTCAAAAATGGGAAGGATGGGGGATTGTCCCAAAACTTGCTACAAGGGGCCAGAGGGCAGCCTGAATGAAAAGTATGTAAAATCAAGCACCGTGAAGGCATTGTGTGAAAATTGTGAAGGATTTTCCAAAGCGGGCAAAAATTGAAAAAAATGACAGGGCCGGTAGTGTCGAAAAAGTCAAAAATGGGAAGGGTGAGGGATTGTCCCAAACTTGCTACAAGGGGCCAGAGGGGCGGGCTGAATGAAAAATGTGTAAAATCAAGCACCGTGAAGGCATTGTGTGAAAATTGTGAAGGATTTTCCAAAGCGGGCAAAAATTGAAAAAAATGACAGGGCCGGTAGTGTCGAAAAAGTCAAAAATGGGAAGGATGGGGGATTGTCCCAAAACTTGCTACAAGGGGCCAGAGGGGCGGCCTGAAATGAAAAATGTGTAAAATCAAGCACCGTGAAGGCATTGTGTGAAAATTGTGAAGGATTTTCCAAAGCGGGCAAAAATTGAAAAAAATGACAGGGCCGGTAGTGTCGAAAAAGTCAAAAATGGGAAGGGTGGGGGATTGTCCCAAAACTTGCTAAAAGGGGCCAGAGGGGCGGGCTGAATGAAAAATGTGTAAAATCAAGCACCGTGAAGGCATTGTGTGAAAATTGTGAAGGATTTTCCAAAGCGGGCAAAAATTGAAAAAAATGACAGGGCCGGTAGTGTCGAAAAAGTCAAAATGGGAAGGGTGGGGGATTGTCCCAAAACTTGCTACAAGGAGCCAGAGGGGCGGCCTGAATGAAAATGTGTAAAATCAAGCACCGTGAAGGCATTGTGTGAAAATTGTGAAGGATTTTCCAAAGCGGGCAAAAATTGAAAAAAATGACAGGGCCGGTAGTGTCGAAAAAGTCAAAAATGGGAAGGGTGAGGATTGTCTCTAAACTTGCTACAAGGGGCCAGAGGGGCGGGCTGAATGAAAAATGTGTAAAATCAAGCACCGTGAAGGCATTGTGTGAAAATTGTGAAGGATTTTCCAAAGCGGGCAAAAATTGAAAAAAATGACAGGGCCGTAGTGTCGAAAAAAGTCAAAAATGGGAAGGGTGGGGGATTGTCCCAAAACTTGCTACAAGAGGGCCAGAGGGGCGGGCTGAATGAAAAATGTGTAAAATCAAGCACCGTGAAGGCATTGTGTGAAAATTGTGAAGGATTTTCCAAAGCGGGCAAAAATTGAAAAAAATGACAGGGCCGGTAGTGTCTTAAAAGTCAAAAATGGGAAGGATGGGGGATTGTCCCAAAACTTGCTACAAGGGGCCAGAGGGGCGGCCTGAATGAAAAATGTGTAAAATCAAGCACCGTGAAGGCATTGTGTGAAAATTGTGAAGGATTTTCCAAAGCGGGCAAAAATTGAAAAAATGACAGGGCCGGTAGTGTCGAAAAAGTCAAAAATGGGAAGGGTGAGGGATTGTCCCCAAACTTGCTACAAGGGGCCAGAGGGGCGGGCTGAATGAAAAATGTGTAAAATCAAGCACCGTGAAGGCATTGTGTGAAAATTGTGAAGGATTTTCCAAAGCGGGCAAAAATTGAAAAAATGACAGGGCCGGTAGTGTCGAAAAAGTCAAAAATGGGAAGGGTGGGGGATTGTCCCAAAACTTGCTACAAGGAGCCAGAGGGGCGGCCCTGAATGAAAAATGTGTAAAATCAAGCACCGTGAAGGCATTGTGTGAAAATTGTGAAGGATTTTCCAAAGCGGGCAAAAATTGAAAAAAATGACAGGGCCGGTAGTGTCGAAAAAGTCAAAAATGGGAAGGGTGAGGGATTGTCTCTAAACTTGCTACAAGGGGCCAGAGGGGCGGGCTGAATGAAAAATGTGTACAAATCAAGCACCGTGAAGGCATTGTGTGAAAATTGTGAAGGATTTCCAAAGCGGGCAAAAATTGAAAAAAATGACAGGCCGGGTAGTGTCGAAAAAGTCAAAAATGGCAGGGTGAGGGATTGTCCCCAAACTTGCTACAAGGGGCCAGAGGGGCGGGCTGAATGAAAATGTGTAAAATCAAGCACCGTGAAGGCATTTTGTGAAAATTGTGAAGGATTTTCCAAAGCGGGCAAAAATTGAAAAAAATGACAGGGCCGGTAGTGTCGAAAAAGTCAAAAATGGGAAGGTTGGGGGATTGTCCCAAAACTTGCTACAAGGAGCCAGAGGGGTGGCCTGAATGAAAAATGTGTAAAATCAAGCACCGTGAAGGCATTCTGTGAAAATTGTGAAGGATTTTCCAAAGCGGGCAAAAATTGAAAAAAATGACAGGGCCGGTAGTGTCGAAAAAGTCAAAAATGGGAAGGGTGAGGGATTGTCCCCAAACTTGCTACAAGGGGCCAGAGGGGCGGGCTGAATGAAAAATGTGTAAAATCAAGCACCGTGAAGGCATTGTGTGAAAATTGTGAAGGATTTTCCAAGCGGGCAAAAATTGAAAAAAATGACAGGGCGGTAGTGTCGAAAAAGTCAAAAATGGGAAGGGTGGGGATTGTCCCAAAACTTGCTACAAGGAGCCAGAGGGGCGGCCTGAATGAAAAATGTGTAAAATCAAGCACCGTGAAGGCATTGTGTGAAAATTGTGAAGGATTTTCCAAAGCGGGCAAAAATTGAAAAAAATGACAGGGCCGGTAGTGTCGAAAAAGTCAAAAATGGGAAGGATGGGGGATTGTCCCAAAACTTGCTACAAGGGGCCAGAGGGGCAGCCTGAATGAAAAAATATGTAAAATCAAGCACCGTGAAGGCATTGTGTGAAAATTGTGAAGGATTTTCCAAAGCGGGCAAAAATTGAAAAAAATGACAGGGCCGGTAGTGTCGAAAAAGTCAAAAATGGGAAGGGTGTAAAATCAAGCACCGTGAAGGCATTGTGTGAAAATTGTGAAGGATTTTCCAAAGCGGGCAAAAATTGAAAAAAATGACAGGGCCGGTAGTGTCGAAAAAGTCAAAAATGGAAGGGTGGGGGATTGTCCCAAAACTTGCTACAAGGGGCCAGAGGGGCGGGCTGAATGAAAAATGTGTAAAATCAAGCACCGTGAAGGCATTGTGTGAAAATTGTGAAGGATTTTCCAAAGCGGGCAAAAATTGAAAAAAATGACAGGGCCGGTAGTGTCGAAAAAGTCAAAAATGGGAAGGGTGAGGGATTGTCTCTAAACTTGCTACAAGGGGCCAGAGGGGCGGGCTGAATGAAAAATGTGTAAAATCAAGCACCGTGAAGGCATTGTGTGAAAATGTGAAGGATTTTCCAAAGCGGGCAAAATTGAAAAAAATGACAGGGCCGGTAGTGTCGAAAAAGTCAAAATGGGAAGGGTGAGGGATTGTCCCCAAACTTGCTACAAGGGGCCAGAGGGGCGGGCTGAATGAAAAATGTGTAAAATCAAGCACCGTGAAGGCATTGTGTGAAAATTGTGAAGGATTTTCCAAAGCGGGCAAAAATTGAAAAAAATGACAGGGCCGGTAGTGTCGAAAAAGTCAAAAATGGGAAGGTTGGGGGATTGTCCCAAAACTTGCTACAAGGAGCCAGAGGGGCGGCCTGAATGAAAAATGTGTAAAATCAAGCACCGTGAAGGCATTTTGTGAAAATTGTGAAGGATTTTCCAAAGCGGGCAAAAATTGAAAAAAATGACAGGGCCGGTAGTGTCGAAAAAGTCAAAAATGGGAAGGTTGGGGGATTGTCCCAAAAACTTGCTACAAGGAGCCAGAGGGGTGGCCTGAATGAAAAATGTGTAAAATCAAGCACCGTGAAGGCATTCTGTGAAAATTGTGAAGGATTTTCCAAAGCGGGCAAAAATTGAAAAAAATGACAGGGCCGGTAGTGTCGAAAAAGTCAAAAATGGGAAGGGTGAGGGATTGTCCCCAAACTTGCTACAAGGGGCCCAGAGGGGGCGGGCTGAATGAAAAATGTGTAAAATCAAGCACCGTGAAGGCATTGTGTGAAAATTGTGAAGGATTTTCCAAAGCGGGCAAAAATTGAAAAAAATACAGGGCCGGTAGTGTCGAAAAAGTCAAAAATGGGAAGGGTGGGGGATTGTCCCAAAACTTGCTACAAGGAGCCAGAGGGGCGGCCTGAATGAAAAATGTGTAAAATCAAGCACCGTGAAGGCATTGTGTGAAAATTGTGAAGGATTTTCCAAAGCGGGCAAAAATTGAAAAAAATGACAGGGCCGGTAGTGTCGAAAAAGTCAAAAATGGGAAGGATGGGGATTGTCCCAAAACTTGCTACAAGGGGCCAGAGGGGCAGCCTGAATGAAAAATATGTAAAATCAAGCACCGTGAAGGCATTGTGTGAAAATTGTGAAGGATTTCCAAAGCGGGCAAAAATTGAAAAAAAATGACAGGGCCGGTAGTTTCGAAAAAGTCAAAAATGGGAAGGGTGTAAAATCAAGCACCGTGAAGGCATTGTGTGAAAATTGTGAAGGATTTTCCAAAGCGGGCAAAAATTGAAAAAAATGACAGGGCCGGTAGTGTCGAAAAAGTCAAAAATGGGAAGGGTGGGGGGATTGTCCCAAAACTTGCTACAAGGAGCCAGAGGGGCGGCCTGAATGAAAAATGTGTAAAATCAAGCACCGTGAAGGCATTGTGTGAAAATTGTGAAGGATTTTCCAAAGCGGGCAAAAATTGAAAAAAATGACAGGGCCGGTAGTGTCGAAAAAGTCAAAAATGGGAAGGATGGGGGATTGTCCCAAAACTTGCTACAAGGGGCCAGAGGGGCAGCCTGAATGAAAAATATGTAAAATCAAGCACCGTGAAGGCATTGTGTGAAAATTGTGAAGGATTTTCCAAAGCGGGCAAAAATTGAAAAAAATGACAGGGCCGGTAGTGTCGAAAAAGTCAAAAATGGGAAGGGTGAGGGATTGTCCCCCAAACTTGCTACAAGGGGCCAGAGGGGCGGGCTGAATGAAAAAATGTGTAAAATCAAGCACCGTGAAGGCATTGTGTGAAAATTGTGAAGGATTTTCCAAAGCGGGCAAAAATTGAAAAAATGACAGGGCCGGTAGTGTCGAAAAAGTCAAAAATGGGAAGGATGGGGGATTGTCCCAAAACTTGCTACAAGGGGCCAGAGGGGCGGCCTGAATGAAAAATGTGTAAAATCAAGCACCGTGAAGGCATTGTGTGAAAATTGTGAAGGATTTTCCAAAGCGGGCAAAAATTGAAAAAAATGACAGGGCCGGTAGTGTCGAAAAAGTCAAAAATGGGAAGGGTGGGGGATTGTCCCAAAACTTGCTAAAAGGGGCCAGAGGGGCGGGCTGAATGAAAAATGTGTAAAATCAAGCACCGTGAAGGCATTGTGTGAAAATTGTGAAGGATTTTCCAAAGCGGGCAAAAATTGAAAAAAATGACAGGGCCGGTAGTGTCGAAAAAGTCAAAAATGGAAGGGTGGGGGATTGTCCCAAAACTTGCTACAAGGAGCCAGAGGGGCGGCCCTGAATGAAAAATGTGTAAAATCAAGCACCGTGAAGGCATTGTGTGAAAATTGTGAAGGATTTTCCAAAGCGGGCAAAAATTGAAAAAAATGACAGGGCCGGTAGTGTCGAAAAAGTCAAAAATGGGAAGGGTGAGGGATTGTCTCTAAACTTGCTACAAGGGGCCAGAGGGGCGGGCTGAATGAAAAATGTGTAAAATCAAGCACCGTGAAGGCATTGTGTGAAAATTGTGAAGGATTTTCCAAAGCGGGCAAAAATTGAAAAAATGACAGGGCCGGTAGTGTCGAAAAAGTCAAAAATGGGAAGGGTGGGGGATTGTCCCAAAACTTGCTACAAGGGGCCAGAGGGGCGGGCTGAATGAAAAATGTGTAAAATCAAGCACCGTGAAGGCATTGTGTGAAAATTGTGAAGGATTTTCCAAAGCGGGCAAAAATTGAAAAAATGACAGGGCCGGTAGGTCGAAAAAGTCAAAAAGGGAAGGGTGAGGGATTGTCCCCAAACTTGCTACAAGGGGCCAGAGGGGCGGGCTGAATGAAAAATGTGTAAAATCAAGCACCGTGAAGGCATTGTGTGAAAATTGTGAAGGATTTTCCAAAGCGGGCAAAAATTGAAAAAAATGACAGGGCCGGTAGTGTCTTAAAAGTCAAAAATGGGAAGGATGGGGGATTGTCCCAAAACTTGCTACAAGGGGCCAGAGGGGCGGCCTGAATGAAAAATGTGTAAAATCAAGCACCGTGAAGGCATTGTGTGAAAATTGTGAAGGATTTTCCAAAGCGGGCAAAAATTGAAAAAAATGACAGGGCCGGTAGTGTCGAAAAAGTCAAAAATGGGAAGGGTGAGGGATTGGTCCCCAAACTTGCTACAAGGGGCCAGAGGGGCGGGCTGAATGAAAAATGTGTAAAATCAAGCACCGTGAAGGCATTGTGTGAAAATTGTGAAGGATTTTCCAAAGCGGCAAAAATTGAAAAAAATGACAGGGCCGGTAGTGTCGAAAAAGTCAAAAATGGGAAGGGTGGGGGATTGTCCCAAAACTTGCTACAAGGAGCCAGAGGGGCGGCCTGAATGAAAAATGTGTAAAATCAAGCACCGTGAAGGCATTGTGTGAAAATTGTGAAGGATTTTCCAAAGCGGGCAAAAATTGAAAAAAATGACAGGGCCGGTAGTGTCGAAAAAGTCAAAAATGGGAAGGGTGAGGATTGTCTCTAAACTTGCTACAAGGGGCCAGAGGGGCGGGCTGAATGAAAAATGTGTAAAATCAAGCACCGTGAAGGCATTTTGTGAAAATTGTGAAGGATTTTCCAAAGCGGGCAAAATTGAAAAAAATGACAGGGCCGGTAGTGTCGAAAAAGTCAAAAATGGGAAGGTTGGGGGATTGTCCCAAAACTTGCTACAAGGAGCCAGAGGGGTGGCCTGAATGAAAAATGTGTAAAATCAAGCACCGTGAAGGCATTCTGTGAAAATTGTGAAGGATTTTCCAAAGCGGGCAAAAATTGAAAAAAATGACAGGGCCGGTAGTGTCGAAAAAGTCAAAAATGGGAAGGGTGAGGGATTGTCCCCAAAACTTGCTACAAGGGGCCAGAGGGGCGGGCTGAATGAAAAATGTGTAAAATCAAGCACCGTGAAGGCATTGTGTGAAAATTGTGAAGGATTTTCCAAAGCGGGCAAAAATTGAAAAAAATGACAGGGCCGGTAGTGTCGAAAAAGTCAAAAATGGGAAGGGTGAGGATTGTCCCCAAACTTGCTACAAGGGGCCAGAGGGGCGGGCTGAATGAAAAATGTGTAAAATCAAGCACCGTGAAGGCATTGTGTGAAAATTGTGAAGGATTTTCCAAAGCGGGCAAAAATTGAAAAAAATGACAGGGCCGGTAGTGTCGAAAAAGTCAAAAATGGGAAGGTTGGGGGATTGTCCCAAAACTTGCTACAAGGAGCCAGAGGGGCGGCCTGAATGAAAAATGTGTAAAATCAAGCACCGTGAAGGCATTTTGTGAAAATTGTGAAGGATTTTCCAAAGCGGGCAAAAATTGAAAAAAATGACAGGGCCGGTAGTGTCGAAAAAGTCAAAAATGGAAGGTTGGGGGATTGTCCCAAAACTTGCTACAAGGAGCCAGAGGGGTGGCCTGAATGAAAAATGTGTAAAATCAAGCACCGTGAAGGCATTCTGTGAAAATTGTGAAGGATTTTCCAAAGCGGGCAAAAATTGAAAAAATGACAGGGCCGGTAGTGTCGAAAAAGTCAAAAATGGGAAGGGTGGAGGGATTGTCCCCAAACTTGCTACAAGGGGCCAGAGGGGCGGGCTGAATGAAAAATGTGTAAAATCAAGCACCGTGAAGGCATTGTGTGAAAATTGTGAAGGATTTTCCAAAGCGGGCAAAAATTGAAAAAAATGACAGGGCCGGTAGTGTCGAAAAAGTCAAAAATGGGAAGGGTGGGGGATTGTCCCAAAACTTGCTTACAAGGAGCCAGAGGGGCGGCCTGAATGAAAAATGTGTAAAATCAAGCACC
>JAJDFG010001795.1:0-26615 GCA_021039105.1 Scomber colias
TAGGAGAGAGATTCAGTCTCAGAGCTCTCGTCTCTGTCTCGGGGGGCTCCAGAGACGTTTCCTCTGAGCCTGACACTAAAAAAGTCCCGGTTCCTCGTCCTGGATCCTTCTGAGGGAGGTTTCCTTTCTTCATATGGCGTGGTTGGTGTAGCTGACGTAGGTGGTTTTTGTGGGTTGAACTGAGGAGAGAGAGAAGAAAAGATTTAAACAGAGTTTAATGGATGTCATAAAAGTTAACAGACAGCAGCCAAACGACCAATAACAGACTAAAGGTCTGATTCACTAAAGGTCTAAAAACCACAGACTGTATAAAAGAAACAGACGTAACATCCGTGACGTCACCCATTGGTTTGTGGACTGCTGCTCGGAAGCCAATAGTTTCTAATCTAGGCAGCGCCATCTTGAACATTTCAGGTGCATGCTGGGAAAAATAAAAACACGGATTCTACTTATATGGGCATGAGGCGGGACCATGGGCGGAGCGAGGAGGCTGCTATGGTTGCGAGGGCTGGATCTCGAGGACATTGGTCAATCAACCTGTCAATCAGGACGTAGCCACGCCCTAATGCATACCCTGCTTTATCGTCACATATAAAATCAGGGATGGCCAAAATGTCCCAAATGAACATCATACTGCATTGAAGATGGCTTTAAACTAGCGATTGAGACCATAAACACATTTTGAAAACGTTTACTGAGGTTTAGAAATCAAGTGAGAAGTTGGTGAATTCTCCATTGACTTGTATAGAGACGGTCGCCCCCTGGTGGCCTTTTGATAGAATGCAGCTCTTAGTTACTTCCTGGTTGGCCTCATTTCAGAGGACCGGAGCTCCCCGTCTGGTTAAAACGTGTTGTAAACTTAAATTAAATAAATATTAATACAGACGGAGCCTTCTGTCCGTGCTCTGCGTTCATTTCGTCCGTATTTCTGCACGTTTCCATAAAGCTTACGGATACGGACCAAACGGAGCAGTACCACCAGAAACCATGGGGGGGCAGTGTTGCTGTCACTACTCCATACGTAGCTCTAGTGGAAGGGGTCCAATGCGGCCCACTCTCTTCTTTCTTCTTTCCTTCCTTCCTCCCTTCCTTCCATCTGTCCTTGCTCCCTTTCTTCCCTTCCATCTTTATTTCATGTCTTCTTTTCCTTCCTTCCTTCCTTCTTTTCCTTCCTTACTGTACAGTACCTACACTTTTGAGCAGCGCCTTCTTGAGACTTCTATCAAAGAGTTTGTTAGTAATGAATGAGGCTGACTGTCCTCATACTACCAGCTACGTGCTTTATTTTAGATGTTTCCATCAAACTCTGCAGAAAACGAGAGAACAAGAGGATTCATGTAAATGTGGGACTGCTCCTTTACTCCCAATCTGACAGGAAGCACTGAAGAACAAAAGACAGTTTACAGGAAATACTGTTAAATACGCTCTGAACCAAGAGAAGAAGAAGAAGAAGAAGAGAAGAAGAGAAGAAGAAGAAGAAGAAGAAGAACGTCAGCTTCTCTGTAAAGTCTTTTTATTTATCTGGAGGTGAAGTCGGAGGAAGCGTCTCGGCGGTAATGAGGATTTAACAGGAAGTTGACTGGAGTTTGTTTAGCAGTCACCTGAGACCAGATCTGATGCAGTCAGAGTGTTTACGGCTCAGAGTTACACTTCAAAGCTGCTTCTTGATCCGTCAGCAGAAAAAGTAGCGGGACGGGACGTCAGGCTTGTTTACTCATCAGCAGAGATGTGCTGAGTCGACACAGATGTGCTTTATCGTACAGCAGCTCTCACATCAGCTGCACTTCCTCTACATTACACCCCACAAAAAAGCATTTAAACAGCTGCAGCTCGAGTTTAACCAGAACAAAGAGATCAGAGCACATTACTCCAGTTCTAAAGTCTTTACACTGGCTCCCAGTCAGTTCTAAGTCTTTACACTGGCTCCAGTCAGCTCTAAAGTCTTTACACTGGCTCCCAGTCAGCTCTAAAGTCTTTACACTGGCTCCCAGTCAGTTCTAAAGTCTTTACACTGGCTCCCAGTCAGCTCTAAAGTCTTTACACTGGCTCCCAGTCAGTTCTAAAGTCTTACACTGGCTCCCAGTCAGTTCTAAAGTCTTTACACTGGCTCCCAGTCAGTTCTAAAGTCTTTACACTGGCTCCCAGTCAGCTACAGAAGATATTTTAAATATATGAAATCATATAAACGATGCATGAATAAGCATCAAAAACAAACTGGATGTCCTAATTAGCATTCCAAATATTTAAAACATTACTTGGCTGGTTCCCAGTCAGCTCTAAGTCTTTACACTGGTTCCAGTCAGCTCTAAAGTCTTTACACTGACTCCCAGTCAGCTCTAAAGTCTTTACACTGGCTGCCAGTCAGTTGTAAAGTCTTTACACTGGCTCCCAGTCAGTTCTAAAGTCTTTACACTGGCTCCCAGTCAGTTCTAAAGTCTTACACTGGTTCCCAGTCAGCTCTAATGTCTTTACACTGGCTGCCAGTCAGTTGTAAGTCTTTACACTGGCTCCCAGTCAGTTCTAAAGTCTTTACACTGGCTCCCAGTCAGTTCTAAAGTCTTTACACTGGCTCCCAGTCAGATATAGAAGAGATTTTAAATATTTGACATCATGTACACGATGCACGAATAAGCATCAAAAACAAACTGGATGTCCTAATTAGCATTCCAAATATTTTAAACTTTACTGGCTGACTCCCAGTTAAAGTTCTGCTACTGGTATATAAACCCAGCAGAGCTCTGAGATCTACTGGACCATATTGGTGTCCCTCCTTTCCTTCCTTCCTCCCGCCTTCCTTCCTTCCTTATTTCCTCTGTCCTTTCTTCCTCCCTCCCTCCCTCCCTCCCTTCCTCCCTCCCTCCCTCCTTCCTTCCTCCCTCCCTCCCTTCTTCCCTCCCTTCCTTCCTTCCTTTCTTCCTACCTCCCTCCCTCCCTTCCTTCCTTCCTCCCTTCCTTCCTCCCTTCCTCCCTTCCTTCCTCCCTTGACTCGAGGACAACAGGAAGAATAAACCCCCCCTCCACTCACCGCTGGCCTCCACGCCTTCGCACAGCTCGGTCTTCACCTCTCCGTTGGGTCTCTCGGCCGCCAGCTGTGACAGCTTGGTTGTCATGGTAGCGGCGGTGACGATGGCCTTGAAGCTGCGCTTGCGTTTGGGACGTTCTGCTCCGGGTGGAAGATGATGACGTAGACCTTCGGCATGTAGAGCATCCCCAGAGACACGGAGGCGCTCAGGCTCAGGGACACGGTCAGCGTGGCCGTCTGGATGTACATCTGAGGACAGAGACACATTATCAGTTTAACCCTCTGCTGTCCTCGAGTCAAGGGAGGAAGGGAGGGAGGGAGGGAGGAAAGGAGAGAGGGAGGGAGGGAGGAAGGAGGGAGGGAGGAAGGAAGGAAGGACAGAGACACATGGTTATCAGTTCAACTGTTGTCCTCGAGTCAAGGGAGGAAGGGAAGGAGGGAGGGAGGGAGAAGGAAAGGAGAGAGGGAGGGAGGGAGGAAAGGAGGGAGGGAGGAAGGAAAAGAGGGAGGGAGGAAGAAGGAAGGAAGGGAGGGAGGAAGGGAGGGATGGAGGGAGGGAGGAAAGGAGGGAGGGAGGAAGGAAAGGAGGGAGGAGGAAGAAGGAAGGGATGGAGGGAGGAGGAAAGGAAGGAAGAAGGAAGGACAGAAGGAAGGAAGGAGGGAGGTAGGAAGGGAGAAAGAAGGAAGGAAGGAAAGAAGGAAAGGACGGAAGGAAGGAAGAGGGAAGGGAGGGAGGGAGGAAGGGAGAAAGAAGGAAGGAAAGGAGGGAGGAAGGAAGGAGGAAGAAAGGAAGGAGGAAGAAGAGAGGGACGGAGGGAGGAAGGAAGGACGGAAGAGGGAAGGAAAGGATGGAGAAAGGAAGGAAGGAAGAAGGACAGAGGAAAAAATGAATGAAGGAAGGAAGGAAGGAAGGAAAGAAGGACAAAAGAAAAAAGGAAGAAGGAGGGAGGAAGGAAGGAAAGAAGGAACAGTCAAAGAGATGAAAATAACCTTTTTTGCCATTTTTAAACAACAATGATTCCATCTTTGAGCTCCATTAAAAATCTTTAATGAGATGAAACTTGAAGTCTTCTGGTCTGATCTCAGCCTCATTACTGAAATGTCATTAAACACCTTTTAGTTTCAGCTGACTGGAGGTTTCTGTGTGTGTGTGTGTGTGTGTGTGTGTGTGTGTGTATGCGTGTGTGTGTGTGTGTGTGTGTGTGTGTGTGTGTGTGTGTGGTGTGTGTGTGTGTGTGTGTATGCGTGTGTGTGTGTGTGTGTGTGTGTGTGTGTGTGTGTGTGTGTGTGTGTGTGTGTGTTTCTGAGCACGTCGCCACCTGCAGACCAACCTGATGGTGAGATGGTCAGCAGCAGATGGTCGACTCTGTGCTTCATTTACCAGATCTGGTGACTCGTGTTTGACGCCGAGAAGTTTGTCTTTACAAAGAGAAACTTTGGCAGGAAACCAACCGTCATTTAAAGTTTCTACTCTCTCTCTCTCTCTCTCTATGTCTCTCTCTCTCTGTCTCTGTCTCTGTCTCTCTCTCTGTCTGTCTCTCTCTCTCTCTATGTCTATCTCTCTCTCTCTCTCTCTCTGTCTCTCTCTCTCTCTGTCTCGCTCTCTCTCTGTCTCTCTCTCTCTCTGTCTCTCTCTCTCTCTCTGTCTCTCTCTCTCTGTCTCGCTCTCTCTCTCTGTCTCTCTCTCTCTATTGTCTCTCTCTCTCTCGCTCTGTCTCTCTCTCTCTATCTCTCTGTCTCTCTCTCTCTGTCTCTCTCTCTCTGTCTCTCTCTCTCTCTCTGTCTCGCTCTCTCTCGCTCTATGGTCTCTCTCTCTGTCTCTCTCCCTCTCTCTCTCTCTGTCTCTCTCTCTGTCTCTCTGTCTCTCCTCTCTCTCTCTCTCTCTATGTCTCTCTCTCTCTGTCTCTCTCCCTCTCTCTCCTCTCCCTCTGTCTCTCTCTCTCTCTCTCTCTCTGTCCTCTTTCTTTCTCTCTGTCTCTCTTTCTCTCTCTATGTCTGTCTATCTTTCTCTCTCTATGTCTCTGTCCTTCCTTCCTTCCTTTCTTCCTTTCTCCCTTCCTTCCTTCTGTCTGTCCGTCCTTCACTATCTCTCTTTCCTACATTACTTCCCTCCTTCCTTTTGCTGTCTTTCCTTCCTTCCTTCTTATTTCCTTCCTTCCTTCCTTCTTTCCCTCCATCCTTTTAATGATCTGGCCCACATGAGATCAAATTGGTCTGTATGTGGCCCTTGAAGACTTTTATAGTAGCTTTGATGTCTGCTGTGTGAGGTTTGATTGACAGGTGGCTCCATGACTCACACTGAGTTAGACTTCTGGTTTGATCCAGTCAAATATACTTAAAAACAGGAAAGTCCAGTTTCTGTCTGCAGCTGAAGTAAATAAAATCATCCACATGAACTAAAAGTAAAACTAAAAAAGTAATATTGAACCAACGCCGGCTTTCTGCAGCCTCCTCGTTAACTGAGAGCCG
Source organism: Scomber colias (assembly GCA_021039105.1). Taxonomy (NCBI): domain Eukaryota; kingdom Metazoa; phylum Chordata; class Actinopteri; order Scombriformes; family Scombridae; genus Scomber; species Scomber colias. The sequence goes on from JAJDFG010001795.1 coordinate 5,492, forward strand.
TATAAATTGAAGCAGACACCAGGACTCTCTTCTCATCTGGGTTTGACAGATGACCCTGAAACGCATCATTAGGCTGTGCTGCATGTGTGAGCCGCTGTGTGTGTGTTTGAGTCGCTGCATGTGTGAGTCGCTGTGTGTGTGTGTGTGTGTGTGTGTGTGTGTGTGTGTGTGTGTAGCGTTCAGTCTAACAGCCAACAAATGGCTCTATCACATTTGATTCCTCTTTTCCTTCCTTCTTTCCTCCGTCCTTGCTTCTTTCCTTTCCTTCCTTCCTTCCTTCCTTCCTTCCTTCCTTCCTTCCTTCCTTCCATCTTTCATTTCCTCTCTGCCTTCCTTGTTCCTTTCCTTCCTTCCTTCCTTCCTTCTTCCTCCCTTCCATCTTTCCTTCCTTCCATCTTTCCTCCCTTCCATCCTTCCTTCTTCCTCCCTTCCTTCCTTCTTCCTTCCTTCCTTCCTTCCTTCTTCCTCCCTTCCTTCCTTCCTTTCCTACCTTCCTTCCTTCCTTCCTTCCTTCCTTCCTTGACTAAATGAATCTGTAATAGCGTTTGACTTTAGCTGCTGGGTCTGACAGATGACCCTGAACGCATCATTAGGCTGTGCTGCATGTGTGAGTCGCTGTGTGTGTGTGTGTGTGTGTGTGTGTGTGTGTGTGTGTGTGTGTGTATTGATTGTCTGTGTGGTTATCAGTAGTGAATTCTATTGTTGTAGCTCTGCGTCTACTCAGAGAGTCAGACCTGAACCCTGACCGGACCTGAACAAACTGAGAGCTGTCTGATGTGTAGACGCAGTATTGACCTGATGGATTATCTGCTGGTGAGGAAAGAAGGAAGGAAGAGGAAGGAAGGAAGGATGGAAGGAAGGAAGGAAGGAAGGAACGTCTGCTGCTGCTGCTTGCTCGGTCCGATACATCAGATCCTACAGACTGCTGCTATCAACTCATCTCACCATGTAGATCAGGGGTGTCAAACATGCGGCCCGCGGGCCAAAACCGTGTTCTTTTCCTTCTTTCCATCTGTCCATCCTTCCTTCCATCTGTCCTTCCTTCCCTTCTTTCCTTCCCTTCCTTCCTTCATCCCTTCCTTCCTTCCATCTGTACAGTAAAGTACTGCAGTACTTTTACTGTAATACTGCATACTACATCACTATAATACTGCAGTACTTTTACTGTAATACTGCATACTACATCACTATAATACTGCAGTACTTTTACAGTAATACTGCATACTACATCACTATAATACTACAGTACTTTACTGTAATACTGCATACTACATCACTATAATACTGCAGTACTTTTACAGTAATACTGCATACTACATCACTATAATACTACAGTACTTTTACTGTAATACTGCATACTACAATCACTATAATACTGCAGTACTTTTACTGTAATACTGCATACTACATCACTATAATACTGCAGTACTTTAGAGTTGAGTTCTTTAGAGTTGAGTTCAGTAGACACAGGGAGAGCGTGTGTGTGTTTATTATATTTGATAAATTATTAATATTCAGGTGTGACAGGAAGCATTAAAGTGTCGTTGATGCTGACAGGATTCATTTGCAGTGAGAAGCAACCGACTGCTGCAGCACGAAGACACTCAGCTCAGTTATCAGAGAGAGAGACACACACCCCACACACACACACACACACACACACACACACCCAGGCAGCACAAACCTCTGTTCCTCTTCCTCTCTTTAACCCGCCACCATCATCATCATCATCTGTCACAACACACCTGTGCACAAGCTCCCAAAATGCTACGCCGCTGCTCTGAGAGACCACCTGCGTTGCCACGGCAACCGCCTCACATATAAGCCGTGGCCCCGTCTAATGGCCCTCTGACTGAGTGGCAAACTGACGACGGGGAATCCTCAGCGGGACTCCGCTCAGACACCAGGACAGGGAGGAAGGAGCGGAAGGAAGGAATCAACGCAACAGATGGAGAGCCCCCCCCCTCGCCCTCCCCTCTACCCCCCCTCACCCCCCCAGAGGCAGCGGTGAGCACGGCGGTGATTCCAGCGATGCAACGAGGAGTCATTATGAAATGTATGACAGACAGCAGAGCATAACGTCATTTGTGGGCCTGAGAGGGAAAAAGGCGTCTCTGAAGTGATTAATGCAGCCGCTCCAACACAAGCTGTCATCACACCAACAGTCTGAAGGGCAGAGGGAACCACACACAGTCTGAAGGGCAGAGGAAACCCACACACGGTCTGAAGGGCAGAGGGAACCACACACGGTGTGAAGGGCAGAGGGAACCACACACGGTCTGAAAGGCAGAGGGAACCACACCGGTTCCGAAGGGCAGAGGAAACCACACACGGTCCGAAGGGCAGAGGGAACCACACACAGTCAGAAGGCAGAGGGAACCACACACAGTCAGAAGGGCAGAGGGAACCACACACAGTCCGAAGGGCAGAGGGGACCACACACAGTCTGAAGGGCAGAGGAAACCACACACAGTCCGAAGGGCAGAGGGGACCACACACAGTCTGAAGGGCAGAGGGAACCACACACAGTCTGAAGGGCAGAGGGAACCACACACAGTCAGGTGTTCAGGCAGGTTTACATGGTGGTGATAATGTGCTCTAATGAAGGAACGCCTGCTACCAAACATCCGACTGCATCACAGGAGATCCTCGTTCACCAATGTTTTATCACGAGCACGACCGGCTAGCACTAAACAAGGTTATCATTACAGCCATAAGGACTGATGGGGCATTATATCTGTAACAAGAGGCCTTCAGATGGTCCAAAATGCATCAGCTAGAATCCACGTGTAACGGCTGGTGAGTGTGGACCCAGTTGCAAGAAGGGGAAGCGAGGCAGAGGTACAAAGTCCAGTAAGGCAAGTTCTTTAATCCAAAGAGGAGGCAGGTGGTCATACACAAAAAGGCTAGCAGGAATCAGACAACCAAAACAGGCAAGGAGCAGGCAGAAAATCTGAGGTCAAAAACAAACCGGTCTTACACAAAAGAAACAAACAGGAAGTACGCGAGAAAGCAAGAACACAGGGTAAAAAAGACAATCTGGCAAGGAAGACATGGTGGAGGTGGGGGGGTGGGGGGGGGGAATATACACAGGGAGGCAAGACACAGGTGAAACAAATAGGTAATCGACTAAGGCGGGAAAAAGAACAAAGAGGGGAAGTAAAACTGACAGCACAGGGAAGACTAGACTTTCAAAATAAAACAGGAGTGTACAACACAACATAAAATACAGAGTCTGACACCACGAGGTCTGAACCCTTCTCTCCTGTATTTGGGTCAATGAGGTTTATTTTGTGTCCATGTGGTTTCGTCCATGAGTTGGGAAGCTGGGGCTCTTTTGCTGCACGGCCGGGACTCTCGGGACAAAATGGGTTGGCGAAAAAAAACCAACTTGCAAATAAAGGGATGAGCATCGGCATAGAGGAAGTCTAAAACAACAGTCAAAACTACTTCTATCAAAATGACAAGGCTTCGTGGCAAATACGTAATTTCACTTTCCACCTCGTTTGACTCCATAACTAAAGCCTACTGCACAATATTGTTACATTCAGGACTCGTTGCTATGACAACATCAAACAAACTCACAGATTTCCCTCCATTTTCAAGAACACTTGTTAACGTTGATGTGTGCGCTCATTGTAGATAAGAAAATGACGAAAAGGAAAAAAAAATGAAGAGAAAGTCCCGCTACTTTCAGCCTGAGTGGACAGATGAGCTGCGACCAGGCGGGGAGCTCCGGTCCTCTGAAATGAAGCCAACCAGGAAGTAACTTAGAGCTGCATTCTATCAAAAGGCCACCAGGGGGCGACCGTCTCTATACAAGTCAATGGAGAATTCACCAACTTCTCACTTGATTTCTAACCTCAGTAAACGTTTTCAAAATGTGTTTATGGTCTCAATCGCTAGTTTAAAGCCTTCTTCAATGCAGTATGATGTTCATTTGGGACATTTTGGCCTCCCTGATTTTATATGTGACGATAAAGCAGGGTATGCATTAGGGCGTGGCTACGTCCTGATTGACAGGTTGATTGACCGATGTCCTCCAGATCCAGCCTCGTTACCATAGCAACCTCCCCACTCCGCCCGTGGCTCCGCCTCATGCCCATATAAGTAGAATCTGTGTTTTTATTTTTCCCAGCATGCACCTGAAATTTTCAAGATGGCGCTGCCTAGATTAGAAACTATTGGCTTCCGAGCAGCAGTCCACAAACCAATGGGTGACGTCACGGATGTTACGTCTGTTTCTTTTTTACAGTCTGTGATTAGTACAGATTTGTTGAGATCATTATAAATTCCTCCTTGATGTTTTACAGTCTAGAAACAAACTATGGTAAACTAAGTGAATCAACAGCTCTGTGTTTTATTATTATTGAGTATAGTGTAAATATGAATTGCAATAATAGAGAATAATGTAGTTATATGTGTGTCGGTGCTTTGCTGATTTAACCCTCCTGCTGTCAGTGCTGCTGAGGAGGAAGGAAAGGAGGAAGAATGAAGGAAGGAAGGAAGGAAGGAAGGAAGGTACTGTAGGAGGGAGGGAGGAAGAAAATAAAAGAGGAAGGAAAGAAAGAACAAAGAAGGAAGGGAAGGATGGAGGAAATAAGGAAGGTAGGAGAGAGGGAGGGAGGGAGAAAAGAAAAGAGGAAGGGAGGAAGAAAGAAGTAGGGAAGGAAGGAAGGATGGAGGAAATAAGGAAGGAAGGAAGGTAGGAGAGAGGGAGGGAGGGAGGGAGGGAGGGAGGGAGAAAAGAAAAGAGGAAGGGAGGAAGAAGGAAGTAGGGAAGGAAGGAAGGATGGATGTTTTGCTTATTTCAACCTCCTGCTGTCAGTGCTGCTGAGGAGGAAGGAAAGGAGGAAGGTAATTAGGCTTTCCTCCTCTGCATCATGTCTGGACGTCTCCACCGCCACAAGAGGAAGTGACTTAATAAAGGTCTGTGTTAAGAAGCCTTATTAAAGCGGCTCTGAACACAGCGGGTATTGATCTTGATCTGGAGGCTGTCAGGAGGTTTCTCTTCCTGTTCCTTATAATGAACTCATCATACGCTCGTCTGTCGTTACACTCGCAGCTCTTTATTTACCAAACTCAGCGTCTGGTCTGAAGGGAGAGAGAACAGACCGAGCTCTGAAACGATCACAGATCCAGAGTCAGATCAGTCTGAGGTTAAATTAAACAAAACGTCACAAACATTTAACCATGAAGAAGAAAACGCAGAAATAATTCAACCCTTTCTACACTGAAGAGCAATATTCAGGTAGAGGTACTAGTACTTTACTGTAGTACAGTTTGAGGTACTAGTACTTTACTGTAGTACAGTTAGAGGTACTAGTACTTTACTGTAGTACAGTTAGAGGTACTAGTACTTTACTGTAGTACAGTTTGAGGTACTAGTACTTTACTGTAGTACAGTTAGAGGTACTAGTACTTTACTGTAGTACAGTTAGAGGTACTAGTACTTTACTGTAGGAGCCGAGGCCGCCGGGAGGAGCCGGGGCAGATGGGAGGAAGATAGGAGGGAGGAAAAGAAGGTAGTAGGGAGGGAGGAAAGAAGTAAATAAGAAAGGGGGTTTAAGGAAGGAAGGAAGAAGGAAAGAGAGAATGAGGGGGAGCCGGGGCCCGCCAAGAAGAGCCGGGGACACCGAGAAGAGCCGGGGCTGCTGGGAGGAGCCGGGGCGTCCAGGTGGAGCCGGGGCCGCCAGGAGGAGCCGGGGACGCCGAGAAGAGCCGGGGCTGCTGGGAGGTGCCGGGGCCGCCAGGAGGAGCCGAGGCCGTCGGGAGGAGCCGGGGCCGCTGGGAGTCACGCTGCCTCAACACATAATGAACCAGCCTTTGATATCCAGCCGGAGGATCCAGAGAACATTAACATGCAGGATCTCCTCACAGCAGCTGCTCCTGGGAATCCTGCTCCTCTGACCTCCAGTGATGAGCTGCTTTATCATATTAATATGCTAAAAGTGCTATTATTAGTGTCATTATCAGCGTGTGCCAGGGTTTCCTCTGCTCTCTGCCCGCTGTGCTTTTATCTCCAGATGTTTAGAAGTCACACAGGACGGCAGGTGAAGACACACGGAGATAAAAGAGTCTGCAGCTGTTAAACAACATGCAGATCTGTTTTCTATCTCTGGTTTTATTGTGCAGCTCTTTAAACAGAAGCTCAGTGTGTGAGCAGCGATTAGCTCTGCTCTGCTGCTTCTCCTCCTCGTGAGCCTCAGACTGGCGGAGAGGAAGTCGATGGAGACCGCGGCGTTATCGCTCAACGGCCATCGCTGGCGTTTGAGCAGCGGCTTGTATTTGGTGTGAGGGGGAAAGGTTACCTGAGGTCAAATGAAGACCTCATGATGTCATCAACAGAGAGAAGAAACTGAAACCTCTGAAGTCTGACAGCAAAACTGTGAATGAACGGTTAATCATGCGAGAGCAGTCTTTATACTTAACCCTCCTGTTGGCCTTGAGTCAAGGAAGGAAGGGAGGAAGGAAAGGAAGGACGGAGGAAAGAAGGAAGGGAGGAAAGGAAGGAAGGACGGAGGAAAGAAGGAAGGAAAGGGGGCGACCGTCTCTATACAAGTCAATGGAGAAGTAACTTAGAGCTGCATTCTATCAAAAGGCCACCAGGGGGCGACCGTCTCTATACAAGTCAATGGAGAATTCACCAACTTCTCACTTGATTTCTAACCTCAGTAAACGTTTTCAAAATGTGTTTATGGTCTCAATCGCTAGTTTAAAGCCTTCTTCAATGCAGTATGATGTTCATTTGGGACATTTTGGCCTCCCTGATTTTATATGTGACGATAAAGCAGGGTATGCATTAGGGCGTGGCTACGTCCTGGCTACGTGCTGCCTAGATTAGAAACTATTGGCCTCCTGAGCAGCAGTCCACAAACCAATGGGTGACGTCACGGATGTTACGTCTGTTTCTTTTATACAGTCTATGTTTCGAACACAGTCTGTGGAATGAACTTTACAGTGAAGTATGATGCAGCCACAATAAAACCTGAACGAAGTATTTGAGTTTAACTTGTCTGCAGCATGCATTCAATTACATCTGAGTGTTTGAGATGAGCAGGAAAGGCACCGCTATCACTTCCTTTCTATTAAATAACTTCCTGAAAGTCCTTTTAGCTGTTTGGAGGAGTTTTAAGGTTCTTTATTTCCACTCCAATAAATATCAGAGGAGTGACATTAAACCTGCAGGAACATCCAGACTCCAGCTGAACCTGATTCTTTAGGGTTTAATTGGATCTGCCAGTACAGCAGGTTTCAGTAACAGTCTGTGCTCGATCGGACTCACGCCAACACAACCATCCCTCAACTTCCTGCTTAGAAGGTTCAGTCTGTACTTTAGTTTGAGAGAAAGGAGATTTAGTTATTAATATGAGTGGAGACGGACGGAGTGAAGAGATGGAGAAGAAAACTCCAAAATCATCAGTTTAAATCAACCTTCCTCCCTCCCTCCTCCTTCTTTCCTTCTTTCCTGCCTCCTTTCCTCCTTTCCTCCTTTCCTCCCTCCCTCCTCCTTCCTTCTTTCCTTCCTGGTTGGGATACATACAGCAGCTGCCTCCTGTAATAGTCTCTATTTCATGATCCTGTCCGGTTGGTCCACCTGTGTCTTCGCTGGGACGCTCAGATTAAAGTCTCAGGCCTCAGCTGCAGTCCTGAGCTTTAAACCAGCTCCAGCTTTGATCAGCCAGAGAGGACGGGAGGGGTTGGAGGGGGAGGTGGGGGAGGTCAGGTCAGCGAGACACTGAGCTGCACAGTCACAGGACTCAGCCTCCATTAACCTCCCCAACCTTCATTTCCACCTCAAACTTCCCTCATAAGAAGATTTAAAGTTCGATGTTTCTCACCCTGACTGCAAACTTTACCTGCAGCTCAAACCCACCGGCCTCAATGTGAGGTCTATTTCTCCTTATTCCATACAGATATATATGAAAGGAACCAGGATGAAAACTGCCTCAACATGTTGATTAATGTTAAATGAACCTTTAGTTAGAGTCTGGCTGTGTGCTGATGGAGAATCTAAATGTTTCTGACTCATTTTTGGGTCTGTGCTCTTCACATTCACAACACATTTTAAGGCTGAAAACTAAGAATCCTCACTGCTGAAAATAAGAAGCGTTTCATCCCAACTTCAACTCTTAAGATGTTTAATGCTGAGAGTATTTAGAGAGAAGTTAGAGGAAGTCCAGGAGGCTTCAACGTCACTAAGACCTGCTCATCTATCTATCTATCTACTAGTGGTGGGCATAGATTAATTTTTTTAATCTAGATTAATCTCAATGTAATCTTGGAATTAATCTAGATTAATCTAGATTAAAATGACTCGTTTGAATTCTGCCGAAGGCATTCAGAATGTGTGTGCTCCACCTCGTTTTAACCGTTAGAGCCAATAGATTTTAGGGGAAGTATCGAAATTTGTGCCAGACACATGATTGGCTAACTATAAGGAAGCAAATGGATCGTACACGAAACAAACTTCGTTGCATTCGTCCCACAGAAACCCCCCCACACACAAAAAAATGAAGTTAGGTTAAAGTTTTATTGGTGGTAAACAGACACGGCCATGTTGGACTCACTAAAACCAGCGTTTTTTGCTCTCAAGTACAACTTTTCATCACAAAACTTCGAAGGTAAGACAGAATATCTGTTAGTCGCTGTAAATAAGTGGTTGTTTACCTTTGTATTGTTTGGCTGCTGGTTCACTGAGTTTTTAGTATAATAGTGGTACTGTTGAACTCGCCAGGGTCTTAGCTTTCATATGAGATGCTATTTGTTTGTGTACCATGAAGTATCAAAACAGTAGCAATGGAAATGTGGAGAGTGGGTTGACTTTCTGACGCTATTCAGATTTTGATGTTTGATCATTAATATGCTTGGTGTCTGAGTTGTGTTTGGTGTGTGTAAAAATGACTTATATGTGCTTGTAGCGGAGTTTCTCCTGTTTAATCTGATGTGCAGTATGACTGTGTCGCTACATCATTAGGGCAGCGTTTTATGCCTTTTGCTGCGGAGAGTCTCAGTAGAGTTTAAGAGGTTAATCTATCTATCATCCATCCTTCCATCCATCTATCCATCTATCCATCTATCTATCATCCCTCTACTCTCTCCATCTATCCATCTATCTATCATCCCTCTATCCATCTATCCATCCATCCATCTATCTATCTACCCATCTACCCATCTTTCTACCCATCTATCCATCCATCCATCCATCCATCCATCCATCCCTCCCTCCCTCCCTCCCTCCCTCCCTCCCTCCCCTCTGTTCAGTAGTAGTATCTCTGAGGAGGAAACCGTCAGCTGGTAACTTGAGGCAGTGTTTAACAGGAGTCTTAATGTTCAGATCAGATCATCAGTGAATCAGACCTGTGGCGTCTCTGCTCAGTAATCAAGTCTTTCCTCTCCTCGCTGTGACTCACAAACGTTTCTGTCTTTGACTCATTTCACAGCACATGTTCCCCTCCGAGGGCTGAGTGCTTGTTGGTGAGTCGGCCCGCAGCGCTTCCTCACCTTTCTTATCTCTTCCTTCAGCGTGTAATCACAACAGCAACAACCAGGTCCTCCAGGGCTGCAGCACGCTTTCACTTTGAATCATTTAGTCTATGAAATGTTAGAAAATGGCTTTCACGTTGCTCAGAGGCCACAGTGACGGGGGGAAGCAGTGTAGAGAAGCTGGAGCGGTCAAATGTTTCTGACTGGAGGAAGCTGCACATCAATCAACTAAACAAGCAACACATTAGTTTTTTCCTCCTGTTGGCAGAAATCAAGGTTCATATTCTGCAAGTTATTCACACGTTTATTCTCACATTTTAACCCCTTTAAAGCTGCAGTTGGTAACTTAGTTGCAGTTGAACGCAGCCACGCCCTAATGCATACCCTGCTTTATCGTCACATATAAAATCAGGGAGGCCAAAATGTCCCAAATGAACATCATACTGCATTGAAGAAGGCTTTAAACTAGCGATTGAGACCATAAACACATTTTGAAAACGTTTACTGAGGTTAGAAATCAAGTGAGAAGTTGGTGAATTCTCCATTGACTTGTATAGAGACGGTTGCCCCCTGGTGGCCTTTTGATAGAATGCAGCTCTAAGTTACTTCCTGGTTGGCCTCATTTCAGAGGACCAGAGCTCCTCGCCTGGTACTAACATTCACTAATGATTGAATGAATATCTGCATTGAACCAGAATCAAGCAGAATCAAACCTGGACCGATAACTTAACATTTCTGTTTCCACCTGTTCAGCTGCTGCAGAGACACGATGATGAAACTACAGGAAATCATTTGTCTCTGATGTGGATCTACATTCTGGAGTTAAACGTTTCTGTTGATGGAGAAACAGTCGGGTGGAGAGATTTCTGGGAGCTGACAGGAAATAAAAAAAAGTCTGAATAAATCAACCCAGGTCAGGGGTGTCAAATATGCGGCCCACCGACTTCCAGTGCTTTTTCCTTCCTTCCACCTGTCCTTCCTTCCTTCCTTCCTTCTGTCCTTCCTTTTTTCCTTTCTTTCTTCCTTCAATCTGTCCTTCTTTCCTTACTTCTTTCTGTCCTTCCTTCCATTCTTCCTTCTTCCTTCCTTCCATCTGCCCTTCCTTCCTTCTGTCCTTCCTTCCATCTGTCCTTCCTTCTATCTATCCTTCCTTCCTTCTGTCCTTCCTACCTTCATTTTTTCCTTCTTTCCTTCCATCTGTCCTCCCTACCTTCCTTTTTTCCTTCCATCTGTCCTTCCATTTGTCCTTCCTACCTTCCTTTTTTCCTTCTTTCCTTCCATCTGTCCTTCCTACCTTCCTTTTTTCCTTCTTTCCTTCCATCTGTCCTCCCTACCTTCCTACCTTCCTTTCTTCCTTCCTTCCATTTGTCCTTCCTCCCTTCCTTCCATCTGTCCTTCCTCCCCTTCTTCCTTTTGCCTGTCTTTCCTTCCTTCCCTTCTGATTTCCTTATTTCCTTCCTTCTTTCCTTCCCTCCATTTTTTTAATGATCCGGCCCACATGAGATCAGATTGGTCTGTATGTGGCCGTCTGACTTACAGCGAGTGAAAAGACGAACGTGACTCTGACTCTGACCTGCAGAGTGTTTGCAGACCTGATACCGTCTGCTTCCTGACTGCTGACATTTAAAAAGCGTCTGCAGCTTCACCTCAGAGTCAAAAGTAAAGCAAACAAGCGGAGAGCTTCATGAGTCTGGAGTCTGAGAAGAGGAAGAGGAAGAGGAAGGAAGAGGAACAACCTGATCCTTGTACAGGTCAAAGGTTTCCAGCAGGGGAGTCAAACTCATCTTCATTCAAGGGCCACATACAGCCCAATATGATCTTATGTGGGCCGGAAGGCAGGAAGGAAGGAAGGAAGGACAGATGGAAGGAAGGAAGGGAGGATCAAAGGAAGAGGAGAGAAGACAATAAGGAAAGATGAAAGGAAGGAAGGATTGAAGGGAGGACAGATGGAAGGAAGGATGGAAGGATGGAAGGAAGGAAGGAAGAGGAGAGAAGACAGGATGAAAAGATGGAAGGAAGAAAGGGAGGATCGAAGGAAGGAAGGAAGGATGGAAGGATGGAAGGATGGAAGGAAGAGGAGAGAAGACAGTAAGGAAAGATGAAAGGAAGGAAGGAAGGATTGAAGGGAGGACAGATGGAAGGAAGGAAGAGAAGACAGGATGAAAAGATGGAAGGAAGAAAGGGAGGATCGAAGGAAGGAAGGAAGGATGGAAGGATGGAAGGAAGAGGAGAGGAAGGAAGGAAGGATTGAAGGGAGGACAGATGGAAGGAAGGAAGAGAAGACAGGATGAAAAGATGGAAGGAAGAAAGGGAGGATGGAAGGAAGGAAGGAAGGATGGAAGGATGGAAGGAAGAGGAGAGAAGACAGTAAGGAAAGATGAAAGGAAGGAAGGAAGGAAGGAAGGAAGGGAGGGAGGAAGGACAGATGGAAGGAAGGATTGAAGGGAGGACAGATGGAAGGAAGGAAGAGAAGACAGGATGAAAAGATGGAAGGAAGAAAGGGAGGATCAAAGGAAGGAAGGATGGAAGGAAGGAAGAGAAGAGAAGACAGTAAGGAAAGATGAAAGGAAGGAAGGAAGGAAGGAAGGAAGGAAGGGAGGGAGGAAGGGAGGGAGGATTTCCTTCTTCCCTTCCTTCTTTCCTCACTTCCATCCTCATTCCTTCGGTCCTTCTTTCCCCTCTTTCTTTGCTCCCTCACATCTTTCCTCACTTCCTTCCTTCTTTCCTCCCTCCCTTCCTCCCTCCCTCCCTTCCTTCCTTCCTTCCTTCCTTGACCTGAGAACAACAGGACAGTTAGAGACCTGCTGTAGATTATCATGTCTTCATGTTATTATCCACCAGGAAGTAATTCTAATTTGTAACTGAACAGCAGCAACAGAAAAAGACTGATCGACTATATTTAGTCCTCCAGATCTCCCCTTCCTTCCTTCCTTCCTTCCTTCCTTCCTTCCTCATCCCCCTTTCTTCTTCCTTCCTTCCTCCCTCCCTCCCTTCCTTCCTCCCTCCTTCCCTTCCTTCCTCCCTTCTTCATTTCCTTCCTTCCGTCCTTCTTTCCTCCCTCCCTCCGTCCCTTCCTTCCTTCATTCCTCCTTCCCTTCCTTCCTTACTCATTTCCTTTTTTCTCACTTCCTCCCCCCCTCCCTTCCTTCCTTCCTCCCTCCCTCCCTCCCTTCCTTCATTCCTCCCTCCCTTCCTTCCTTTCTTCGTTACTCCCTTCCTTCCTTCCTCATTTCCTTTTTTCTCACTTCCTCCCTCACTCCCTTCCTTCCTCCCTCCCTCCCTCCTCCCTCCCTTCCTTCCTTTCTTCGTTACTCCCTTCCTTCCTTCCTCATTTCCTTTTTTCTCACTTCCTCCCTCACTCGACCTGAAGCTTGTTAATGAGCTTGATAACGAACAAATAATTAGACTCAGGTGTGACTCAGAGAAAGAAACCTGAAGCATGCAGGACAGTTAGAGCCCTGCTGTAGATTATCATGTCTTCATGTTACTATCCACCAGTAAGTAATTCTAACTAACTGAACAGCAGCAACAGAAAAAGACTGATCGACTATATTTAGTCCTCCAGATCTCCCCTTCCTTCCTTCCTTCCTTCCTTCCTTCTGTCCTTCCTTCCTTCCTTCCTTCCCTCCCTCCTTCTTTCCTCCCTTCCTTAGCTACTTCCTTCCTTCCTCATTTCCTTCCTTCCTTCCTCATTTCCTTCCTCCCTTCCTCATTTCCTTCCTCCCTTCCTCATTTCCTTCTTCCCTTCCTTCTTTCCTCACTTCCATCCTCATTCCTTCGGTCCTTCTTTCCCCTCTTTCTTTGCTCCCTCACATCTTTCCTCACTTCCTTCCTTCTTTCCTCCCTCCCTCCCTCCCTTCCTTCCTTCCTTCCCTCCCTCCTTCTTACCTCCCTTCCTTAGCTACTTCCTTCCTTCCTTCCTCATTTCCTTCCTCCCTTCCTCATTTCCTTCCTCCCTTCCTCATTTCCTTCCTCCCTTCCTTCTTTCCTCACTTCCATCCTCATTCCTTCGGTCCTTCTTTCCCCTCTTTCTTTGCTCCCTCACATCTTTCCTAACTTCCTTCCATCTTTCCTCCCTCCCTCCCTCCCTCCCTCCCTCCCTTCCTTTCTTCCTTCCCTCCCTCCTTCTTTCCTCCCTTCCTTAGCTACTTCCTTCCTTCCTCATTTCCTTCCTTCCTTCCTCATTTCCTTCCTCCCTTCCTCATTTCCTTCCTCCCTTCCTCATTTCCTTCCTCCCTTCCTCATTTCCTTCTTCCCTTCCTTCCTGTTGATTACCTGCAGATCATCAGATGTCATGTCTTCATGTTATTATCCACCAGTAAGTAATTCTAAATTTGTAACTGAACAGCAGCAACAGAAAAAGGACTGATCGACTATATTTAGAGGGGAATCTCAGTAAATTGCTCCACCTGTCCTCCAGATCTCCCCAAAGACGAGATAATGAGCAAAAAGCTCCATCTGGCAGCTCACTTACAGCAAACTCTACCCAAAAAACTGTTGTCTGAATGAGCTAAATTTAATTCTGCTCTAATTAGTTTTGTGTGTGAAGAGGCTGAGAGCAGGCTGGGCTCTGCCTGTGGTGATCAGAAACAGATCAATCATCAATTAGTCAGTCAGAGAGTTAGTAGAGACAGTCCTGCCTCTCAACCACCTCATCCTCTATTTAACACATTAACTTAAAGTTTAAACAAGAAGCTGAATGTTAAAACCTTTGATTTCACACCCTGTACTGTAGTATTATAGTGATGTAGTATGCAGTATTATAGTGATGTAGTATGCAAGTATTACAGTAAAAGTACTGCAGTATTATAGTGATGTAGTATGCAGTATTACAGTAAAAGTAACTGCAGTATTATAGTGATGTAGTATGCAGTATTACAGTAAAAGTACTACAGTATTATAGTGATGTAGTATGCAGTATTACAGTAAAAAGTACTGCAGTATTATAGTGATGTAGTATGCAGTGGTTACAGTAAAAGTACTGCAGTATTATAGTGATGTAGTATGCAGTATTACAGTAAAAGTACTGCAGTATTATAGTGATGTAGTATGCAGTATTACAGTAAAAGTACTGCAGTATCATAGTGATGTAGTATGCAGTATTACAGTAAAAGTACTGCAGTATTATAGTGATGTAGTATGCAGTATTACAGTAAAAGTACTGCAGTATTATAGTGATGTAGTATGCAGTATTACAGTAAAAGTACTACAGTATTATAGTGATGTAGTATGCAGTATTACAGTAAAAGTACTGCAGTATTATAGTGATGTAGTATGCAGTATTACAGTAAAAGTACTGCAGTATTATAGTGATGTAGTATGCAGTATTACAGTAAAAGTACTGCAGTGATTACAGTGATGTAGTATGCAGTATTACAGTAAAAGTAACTGCAGTATTATAGTGAGTAAGGGACCGCATCATGAGGACGCTTGCAGTTCAAGAACATCGTTTATTTGAGTATCATCAACTGGTGAGGATGTTGACTTTCTCCAGAGTTTGGGTTTTAGAGCAACTCAAAAAGTTTTAATTTAGTTCGAAATTTGTGGTTTTAGCTTAAAAATCAACGGCGAGAACTGACGAGTCGTTGTGGAGCCATTGTTTAAAACTGATGAGTTTTGACGGTAAATCTGCAGCCGGGACAGAAACCAAAGGAAGTTACAATCCCTGACGAAGTTTTCACAAATATGCTGCAAAAAGTAAAAAACGAAGATTTCACATCATGCAGAATAGACATGGGCCGGTTACCGGTTTCAAGGTAAACCACGGTATGAAAAAGTCACGGTTTCAAAACCACTAAAATTTTCCGTCATACCGTTCCTGCGATATGAACGGGTTTTATTTTAATGTGACGTCTGGTCAGAGAGAGAGTGGAGGTCCCTCAGGTCGTGTGCAGCTGCAGCGTGAAGTCCAACCCCTCCCGTACTCCGGTTGCTGTTTACATGCAGGTAGCTCTGCAGGCTGTTTGATGGCTGAAGGAGGCGAGCCACCTGAACCCCCCCCCCCCCCCCCGTCTAAAAGGGCCAAGTCGGCTGTATTTATACTTCGGCTACTATAAAAAGACAGACGGCCGCGGCTCGGAGGAAGAAGGTCCCGGACAGTAGCAGCGCGAGGAGTCAGCCAATATGATCGTGAGCAAGTCTCCAAAAACTGTTGATTCAGTTTTAAGCTCCTGCTGCATTTATTTATTTTAGAAGTGTTTTTACTTTTTTAAAATTATTTATATTCTGATCTTGAGCCGCAGGTTCAGTGATTGCATTTATTTGCAATTTTGTGATTTTTTCACTAAAAATAATTCATTTATGTCGTGACTTGAGTTGCAGGTTTAGCCTCAGTTAAAGGACTGCACTTATTTTATTATTATTATTTATTTTAAATACTTACTAAAAATAAAAGACCGTTCAATGGGGGGAAAAAAAATCTTTTTTTTTTTGGTTTTGAAACTGTGATAATTTTACCTAAGGTTATCATACCGTCAGATTCTTATACAGACTCCAGGCTCGGTCCATCAATGTCATTCCGCGTGTGTGTGTGTGTGTGTGTGTGTGTGTGTGTGTGTATGTGTGTATGTGTGTGTGTGGGGTGGTGTGTGTGTGTGTGTATGTGTGTGTGTGGGTGTGTGTGTGTGTGTATGTGTGTGTGTATGTGTGTGTGTGGGTGTGTGTGTGTGTGTGTGTATGTGTGTGTGTGTGTGTGTGTGTGTGTGTGTGTGTATGTGTGTGTGTGGGTGTGTGTATTTGTGTGTGTGTGTGTGTGTGTGTGTGAGTTGTGACGGCCTGCCCCTCTGTCTGTTCATTGGCTGTGTGACTTCCCTGGGTGGAGGTTGGGACAGGTCGTCGGGCCAGTTTGCCTCACCTGTGGGTGTCTGGGGGGGAACTGGGGATTTAAGGGCTGTCTAAGCTTTTGTTCACTCTCTCTTGTCGCCTCCAGACTGAGACTTGGGTTCGGGCTTCCACCTGCCATAATATGATTTCTATTTGACTAATTTACCCATTATTAAAATGATTTAATAATAAATTAATTTTGAGTTGGTATGTCATGTGTGGACTCCCTTTTTGCCACTAACTGACCCGGTTTGTGACAGAGTCCGCGCAGATGTTGCTGAGCAGTGGCGTGCACAGACTTTTTGAAGGGCGTGGGGCGAACAGAAAAAAAAGGGCACATACAGCACGTTCTCGCCACTGAAGAGGGCAGTTTAGTGTGTTTTGCCAACCAGGAGGGCACTTAAGCGCGCATCTTTTCAACAATTGGGCCAAGAGAGGGGGCGACCCCCCTGCCCCCCCCTTGTGCACACCACTGTTGCTGACGGTGCGTGTTTCCATTTATAACCTCTGCTGGACGTTACATAAAACATGACATTACATTATTCATCATCACTCACCCGCTCCTCCGACTGAGCCGTGCCGAAGAAGATGGGGATGAAGGCGAGCCAGATGATGCAGGTGGTGTACATAGTAAATCCAATCGGCTTGGCCTCGTTGAAAGTCTCGGGAACGCCGCGCGTCTTGATGGCGTAAACAGTGCATGTGACCATCAAGAGGATGCTGTTAGCCCAGCGAGCAGATGAGCGACAGGTCGGAGATGTCGCACTTGAGGACGCCGCGAGCGTTCTCGGGATCCTGCGTGCGCTGCTCGCCGTAATCCACGAAGGTGTGCGGGGGGTCGGCGGCGAACCACACCAGGACGCCCCAGCAGCTGCACCGAGATGAGCGAGAAGGTGATGACGAGTTGGGACGCCGGCGAGATGAAGCGCGGCGCCGTCACGGCCTTCTTGCCCTGCTCGAAGATGCGGTGGATGCGGTTGGTCTTGGTGAGCAGCGCGGCGTTGCTGAAGCACATCCCGAGGCCCAGGAAGATACGACGGAAAGGAGCAGACCACGATGTCGGGAGCGGCGATCATCGGGTAACGTGATGACGTAGCACAGGAAGATGCCCGTCAGAAGCACGTAGCTCATCTCCCGCCCGGAGGCGCGCACGATGGGCGTGTCGTTGTAGCGGAAGAAGGTGACGATGACGAAGGTGGTGGCGATGATGCCCAGGGACGGAGATGAAGACGGGCACCAGCGCCCAGGGCGAGTGCCACTCCAGCTTGATGATGGGGATGGGCTGGCAGTCGGTGCGGTTCTGGTTGGGTCTCTTCTCGTAGGGGCAGAGCTCGCAGGTGAACTCGCTGGCCTGGACGTGGTAGCCCTCGCAGCGCTCGCAGTGCCAGCAGCACGGGGACGCCCTTCACCACCTTCTTCTCTCGCCGGTCGCGGCAGGGAAGGCTGCACACCGAGGCCGGGCAGCGAGGGGTCGCCGGTGGTCCACTGCAGGTTCTCCATCTGCAGACGGAAGGAGGAAGGGAGGGAAGGAGGAAGGAGGAAGTGAGACGGTTAACGCTCAACTTTAAACTTTAGGAGACGGACAAACGGCAACATCAGAAATATAAAATCTGACTTATTAAAATGCTATGATAGTTACAGAGATTAGTTTCTCTTCTCTTGCTTTGTGTGAGACAGAAAGACACATAGAGCAGCAGGAAGGAAGGAAGGAAGGAAGGAAGGACAGAGGGAAGGAAGGAAGTAAGGAAGGAAGGAAGGAAGGAAGGAAGGAAGGAAGGAAGGAAGTGTGACAGAAAGCCACATACAGCAGCAGGAAGGAAGGAAGGAAGACAGGAAGGACAGAGGGAATGAAGGAAGGAAGGAAGGAAAAGAAGACAGGAAGGACAGAAGGAAGGAAGGAAGGAAGACAGGAAGGACAGAGGGAAGGACAGAATGAAGGAAGGAAAAGAAGACAGCAAGGACAGAGGGAAGGAAGGAAGGAATGAAGGAAGAAGGATGTTCTCCATTATTTATGTGTTTGTGTCGTCAAGGTAGTTTAAACGCAGCGTTGCTATGACGACCCCCGCTCACGTTGAGGAGGAACTATAGTAATGGAAAAGGTTCCATGGACTTGGATTGGTGCTGGGAAACATTGTGTAACATGAAGATTGGGTCCACTGTCCGATGACCTTGTACTTCCTTCCTTCCTTCCTCCCTTCCTTCCTTTCTTCCTTCCATCTTTCCTTCCTCCCTTTCTTCATTCTGACCCTTCCTTCCTTCTGTCCTTTCTCTCTTTCTTCCATCCTTCTTTCCTTCCGTCTCTCCTTCCTCCCTCCTTTTCTCTTTCTTCCTTCTTCCTTCCTTTCTTTCTTCCTTCCCTTCCTCCCTTCCTTCCGTCTCTCCTTCCTCCCTCCTTTTCTCTTTCTTCCTTCCTCCCTCCCTCCATTCCTTCCTTCCTTCCTTCCTTCCATCCCTCTGTCCTTCCTTCCATCCTTCTTTCCCTTCCTTCCTTCCTTCCTTCCTTCCTTCCTCCCTTCCTCCTCCTTTTCTCTTTCTTCCTTCCTCCCTCCCTCCCTCCCTTCCTTCCTTCCTTCCTTCCTTCCTTCCATCCTTCCTTCATTCTATTCGTCCTTCCTTCCTTCATTCTATTCGTCCTTCCTTCCTTCCTTCCTTCCTTCTGTCCGTCCTCCCTTCCTTCCTTCCTTTCTTCCTTCCTTCCATCTTTCCTTCCTCCGTTTCTTCCATCCTTCCTTCCTTCCTCCCTTCCTTCCTTCCTCCACCCTCCCTCCTTTTCTCTTTCTTCCTTCCTCCTCCTCCCCTCCCTCCCTTCCTTCTGTCCGTCCTTCCTTCCTTTCTTCCTTCCATCTTTCCTTCCTCCCCTTTCTTCCTTCTGACCTTCCTTCCTTCTGTCCTTTCTCCCTTTCTTCCATCCTTCCTTCTGACCTTCCTTCCTTTCTTCCTTCCATCTTTCCTTCCTCCCTTTCTTCCTTCTGACCTTCCTTCAATCTGTCCTTTCTCCCTTTCTTCCATCCTTCCTTCCTTTCTTTCTTCCTTCCATCTTTCCTTCATGTCTTCCCTCCTCCCTTTCTTCCTCCCTTCCTTCCTTCCATCCTTCCTTCCTTCCTTCTGACTTTCCTTCCTTCTGTCCTTTCTCCCTTCCTCCCTCCCTTCCTTCCATCTTTTTAATGATCCGGCCCACATGAGATTAAATTGACTCCTCTGTTATAGATTGAGGTAACTGATCCGTACGTTGAGATGCAGCTGATTGGTCCACTGTCCGATGACCTTGTACTCCGGCGGTCGAGCGGGTTGTTGATCTGATACTGGAAGATGTCGTAGCGTCCGGGAGCGTCGCCGTTCTCGTTAAAGACCACCGGCGTTCCCGCACTTCCTGTTAAAACACAAAGAAACAAGAAGGAACAGAGTCAAGACTTTAACCCTCCTGTTGTCCTCAAGGAAGGAAGGAAGGGCGGAAAGGAGGAAGGCAGGAAGGAAGGAAGGGAGGAAGGAAGGGAGCAGGAAGAAGGGAGGAAAGGAGGGAGGAAGGAAGGAAGGGAGGAAGAAGGAAGGAAAGGAGGAAGAAGGAAGGAAGGGATGAAGAAGGGAGGAAAGGAGGGAGGAAGAAGGAAGGAAAGGAGGGAAAGAGGAAGGAAGGGAGGAAAAGGAAGGGATGAAGAAGGGAGGAAAGGAGGGAGGAAGAAGGAAAGGAAAGGAGGGAGGGAGGAAGGAAGGGAGGAAAAGGAAGGGATGAAGAAGGGAGGAAGGAAGGAAGGGAGGAAGAAGGAAGGAAAGGAGGAAGAAGGGGGAGGAAAGGAGGGAGGAAGGAAGGGAGGAAGAAGGAAGGAGGAAGGAAGGGAGTGAGGAAAGAGAGAGGAAGGAAAGAAGGAGGGAGGGAGGGAGGGAGGGAGGGAGGAAGAAAGAGAGAAGGAGGGATGGAGGGAAGGACCAGATGGAAGGAAGGTAAGAAGGAAGGAAGGAAGGTAGGAAGGAAGGAAGGAAGGGAGGAAGGAAGGAAGGAAGGAACAGTCAAAACAGACGGGGTCAATTTGACCCGGGAGGACGATACGACGAAGGTTAAATTAATTTCTTTTTTAGCTTTTCTTTCCTTTCCTTTTGGCACACACACTTCATGGGAAGAAGGAAAGAAGGAAGGAAGGAGGGAGAGAGGGGAGGGAGGGAGGAAAGAAGGAAGGAAGGGAGGAAAGGAGGGAGGGAGGGAGGGAGTGAGGGAGAACAGGCCTCCTTCAAAGCACTGATGTAAAAACTGCAACATGCTCTGAAGTCATATGTAAGAATAATATCACTACAGGCAGTGTTGATACAGGAAGGAAGGAAGGAGGGAGGGATGAGGGAGGGAGGGAGGATGGAAGGATGAAGAATGAGGAGAGGGAGGGAGGGAGGGAGGGAGGGGAAAGAAGGAAGGAAGGAAGGAATGAAGGAGTGAGGGAGGGAGGGAGAACAGGCTCCTTTATGTGATATTTAATACTATCCACTGCCTTCAAATTAACCAGATTTATTCTTTACTGATTTTCATTAAAGCTTGAAAAGCTCCGAAAACGCTGCAAATGGAGATAAAATACAAATTATTCCTTAATTAATAAAAGGATAAAAGATAAACTGCTGCTCATTTTCTGATTTATTTAAATATTTGAAACAAAAACTGATATTTCCATTTAAAGATTAAAATAATGAGTTTTAGGAGAGCTTTACATCATTAGTGGATCAGATGCATGCAGTTCACAGATCGGCCACCAGGGGGCTTTTATTTCAACGCTGTTCATCAGTGAGACTCAGTTTACAGGCCTGGATACGAAAAAGCGACCCTGTCTGTTCCTTC
>JAJDFG010001796.1:0-26534 GCA_021039105.1 Scomber colias
AGGAAGGAAGGAACAAAGAAAGGATAAAAGGAAGGGAGGAAGGACAGATGGAAGGAAGGACAGAATGAAGAAAGGAAGGAAGAAAGGGAGGAAGGAAGGAAAGAAGGACAGAAGGAAGAAAGGGAGGAAGGGACAGATGGAAGGAAGGACAGAAGGGAGAAAGGGAGGAAGGACAGATGGAAGGAACAAAGAAAGGATAAAAAGGAAGGTAGGAAGGACAGATGGATGGAAGGAAGGAAGGCAAATAGGAAGGTAGGAAGGACAGATTGAAGGAAGTAAAAGAAGACAGGAAGGAAAGTGGGCCAGATTGCAAAGGAGGCTTCTTACTAAAATTATACGATCTCAAAAAAAAAAGAAAAAAAAAAGAAAAATTCAAAAAAAGAGGAGAAATTAGGATAAAGACGTCTCTCTCTCTAATATCAGCCTATCTCTGGTGCAGATGAGGTAAATAAAGGCCTGGAAAAGATGGAAGGAAAGAAGGAAGGAAGGAAGGAAGGAAGGAAGGAAGGAAGGAAAGAAGGAAGGAAGGAAGGAAGGAAGGAAGAAAGGGAGGAAGGACAGATGGAAGGAAGAAAGGAACAAAGAAAGGATAAAAGGAAGGGAGGAAGGACAGATGGAAGGAAGGACAGAATGAAGAAAGGAAGGAAGAAAGGAAGGAAGGAAGGAAGGAAGGAAGGAAGGAAGGAAGAAAGGGAGGAAGGACAGATGGAAGGAAGGACAGAAGGGAGAAAGGGAGGAAGGACAGATGGAAGGAACAAAGAAAGGATAAAAGGAAGGTAGGAAGGACAGATGGATGGAAGGAAGGAAGGCAAATAGGAAGGTAGGAAGACAGATGGATGGAAGGAAGGAAGGCAAATAGGAAGGTAGGAAGGACAGATTGAAGGAAGTAAAAGAAGACAGGAAGGAAAGTGGGCCAGATTGCAAAAGGAGGCTTCTTACTAAAATTATACGATCTCAAAAAAAAAAAAAAAAAGAAAAATTCAAAAAAAGAGGAGAAATTAGGAATAAAGACGTCTCTCTCTCTAATATCAGCCTATCTCTGGTGCAGATGAGGTAAATAAAGGCCCTTGATAACCCCCCCCCCAATTTATGGGTTATTATTTCCTGCTTAATATTACCCATCTGACATCTTTCTCATATGAAACTACAGCGACCAGATGTTTTAGGAAATTACTGGAGCCTTTCTAAAAATATATATACTTAGAAGTCATTTATTAGAGATGTAGATGTTCAGTATGGGAACGAGCCGGAGCCGGAGCTGCTCTAGTATCATTTCTGGGAGTTTCTATCATAGTTGTTGGAAGGAAAGGAGGGAAGAAGGAAAGGAAGGAGGGAGGAAGGAAGGAAGGTAGGAAGGAAAGGAGGGAGGAAGGGAAGGAAGGTAGGAAGGAAGGGAGGAAAGAAGGAAGGAAAGGAAAGGAGGGAGGAAGGTAGGAAGGAAAGGAGGGAAGAAGGAAAGGAAGGAAAGGAGGGAAGAAGGAAAGGAAGGAGGGAGGAAGGAAGGAAGGTAGGAAGGAAAGGAGGGAGGAAGGAAGGAAGGAGGGGAGGAAGGGAAGAAGGGAGGAAGAAGGAAGGAAAGGAGGGAGGAAGGGAAGGAAGGGAGGAAGGGAAGGAAAGGAGGGAAGAAGGAAGGGAAGGAAGGTAGGAAGGAAAAGGAGGGAAGAAGGAAGGAAGGAAGGAAGGAAGGAAGGACGGACAGATGAAGGAAGGAAGGAAGGAAGGAAGGACAGATGAAGGAAGGAAGAAAGGACAGAAGGAGGGAACATTTACCCTAACAGCTGAACTTAGATCTGAGGAAGGAAGGAAGGAAGGAAGGAAGGAAGGACGGACAGATGAAGGAAGGAAGGAAGGAAGGAAGGACAGAGGAAGGACCCGGGAGGACAACACAAAGGTTAAAGAGTGTGTATCTCCTGGAGCCTTTCTAAAAATATATACTTAGAAGTCATTTATTAGAGATGTAGATCTTCAGTATGGGAACGAGCCGGAGCCGGAGCTGCTCTAGTATCATTTCTGGGAGTTTCTATCATAGTTGTTGGAACATATATATAATTACTGCTTATTCTATTTTATTTACTTATCTTTTTTTTTTTTTTTGCTCTATTTTCTTCTGTGTGGTTTACGATGAAGTTCAGTTTTTCAATTTTTTTTTAAATCACTTTTATTGTTTTTTCTAACCCTTAAACAGACCTTACTAGTTATGTCATTTGCACCTCAAGTAAGGAAGGAAGGAAGGAAAGAAGGAAGGAAGGAAAGGATGGAAGAAGGAAGGAAAGGAGGAAGGAAGGGAAGCAAGGGAGGAGGAAGGAAGGAAAGGAAGGAGGGAGGAAGGAAGGAAGGTAGGAAGGAAAGGAGGGAAGAAGGAAGGAAAGGAGGGAGGAAGGGAAGGAAGGGAGGAAGAAGGAAGGAAAGGAAGGAGGGAGGAAGGAAGGTAGGAAGGAAAGGAGGGAAGAAGGAAAGGAAGGAAAGGAGGGAAGAAGGAAAGGAAGGAGGGAGGAAGGGAAGGAAGGACAGATGAAGGAGGGAAGAAAGGACAGAAGGAGGGAACATTTACCCTAACAGCTGAACTTAGATCTGAGGAAGGAAGGACGGACAGATGAAGGAAGGAAGGAAGGAAAGGACGGAAGAAGGAAGGAAAGGAGGAAAGAAGGGAAGCAAGGGAGGAGGGAAGAAGGAAGGAAAGGAGGGAGGAAGGGAAGGAAGGGAGGAAGAAGGAAGGAAAGGAAGGAGGGAGGAAGGAAGGAGGGTAGGAAGGAAAGGAGGGGAAGAAGGAAAGGAAGGAAAGGAGGGAAGAAGGAAAGGAAGGAGGGAGGAAGGAAGGAAGGTAGGAAGGAAAGGAGGGAAGAAGGAAGGAAAGGAGGGAGGAAGGGAAGGAAGGGAGGAAGAAGGAAGGAAAGGAAGGAGGGAGGAAGGAAGGAAGGTAGGAAGGAAAGGATGGAGGAAGGAAGGAAGGACAGATGAAGGAAGGAAGAAAGGACAGAAGGAGGGAACATTTACCCTAACAGCTGAACTTAGATCTGAGGAAGGAAGGAAGGAAGGAAGGAAGGAAGGAAGGAAGGACGGGACAGATGAAGGAAGGAAGGAAGGAAGGAAGGACAGAGGAAGGACCCGGTGAGGACAACACAAAGGTTAAAGAGTGTGTATCTCCTGGAGCCTTTCTAAAAATATATATACTTAGAAGTCATTTATTAGAGATGTAGATCTTCAGTATGGGAACGAGCCGGAGCCGGAGCTGCTCTAGTATCTTTTCTGGGGAGTTTCTATCATAGTTGTTGGAACATATATATAATTACTGCTTATTCATTTTTATTTACATGTCTTTTTTTTTTTTTTGCTCTATTTTCTTCTGTGTGGTTTACGATGAAGTTCAGTTTTTCAATTTTTTTTTTTTATCACTTTTATTGTTTTTTCTTACCCTTAAACAGACCTTACTAGTTATGTCATTTGCACCTCAAGTAAGGAAGGAAGGAAGGAAAGAAGGAAGGAAGGAAAGGACGGAAGAAGGAAGGAAAGGAGGAAGGAAGGGAAGCAAGGGAGGAGGAAGGAAGGAAAGGAAGGAGGGAGGAAGGAAGGAAGGAAGGTAGGAAGGAAAGGAGGAAGGAAGGGAAGCAAGGGAGGAGGAAGGAAGGAAAGGAAGGAGGGAGGAGGAAGGAAGGAAGGAAGGTAGGAAGGAAAGGAGGGAAGAAGGAAAGGAAGAAAGGAGGGAAGAAGGAAAGGAAGGAGGGAGGAAGGAAGGAAGGTAGGAAGGAAAGGAGGGAAGAAGGAAAGGAAAGGAGGGAGGAAGAAGGAAGGAAAGGAAGGAGGGAGGAAGGAAGGAAAGGAAGGAAAGGAGGGGAGGAAGGAAGGAAGGACAGATGAAGGAAGGAAGAAAGGACAGAAGGAGGAAACATTTACCCTAACAGCTGAACTTAGATCTGAGGAAGGAAGGAAGGAAGGAAGGAAGGACGGACAGATGAAGGAAGGAAGGAAGGAAGGAAACGGACAGATGAAGGAAGGAAGGAAGGAAGGAAGGACAGAGGAAGGACCCGGGAGGACAACACAAAGGTTAAAGAGTGTGTATCTCCTGGAGCCTTTCTAAAAATATATATACTTAGAAGTCATTTATTAGAGATTTAGATCTTCAGTATGGGAACGAGCCGGAGCCGGAGCTGCTCTAGTATCATTTCTGGGAGTTTCTATCATAGTTGTTGGAACATATATATAATTACTGCTTATTCTTTTTTATTTACTTTTTTTATCTTTTTTTTATTTGTCATTTGCACCTCAAGTAAGGAAGGAAGGAAGGAAAGAAGGAAGGAAGGAAAGGAGGGAAGAAGGAAGGAAAGGAGGGAGGAAGGGAAGGAAGGGAGGAGGAAGGAAGGAAAGGAAGGAGGGAGGAAGGAAGGAAGGTAGGAAGGAAAGGAGGGAAGAAGGAAAGGAAGGAAAGGAGGGAGGAAGGGAAGGAAGGGAGGAAGAAGGAAGGAAAGGAAGGAGGGAAGAAGGAAAGGAAGGTAGGAAGGAAAGGAGGGAAGAAGGAAAGGAAGGAAAGGACGGAAGAAGGAAGGAAAGGAGGGAGGAAGGGAAGGAAGGGAGGAAGAAGGAAGGAAAGGAAGGAGGGGAGGAAGGAAGGAAGGTAGGAAGGAAAGGAGGGAAGAAGGAAAGGAAGGAAAGGAGGGAAGAAGGAAAGGAAGGAGGGAGGAAGGAAGGAAGGTAGGAAGGAAAGGAGGGAAGAAGGAAGGAAAGGAGGGAGGAAGGGAAGGAAGGGAGGAAGGGAAGGAAGGGAGGAAGGAAGGAAAGGAGGAAGGAAGGGAAGCAAGGGAGGAGGAAGGAAGGAAAGGAGGGAAGAAGGAAGGAAAGGAGGGAGGAAGGGAAGGAAGGGAGGAAGAAGGAAGGAAAGGAAGGAGGGAGGAAGGAAGGAAGGTAGGAAGGAAAGGAGGGAAGAAGGAAAGGAAGGAGGGAGGAAGGAAGGAAGGTAGGAAGGAAAGGAGGGAGGAAGGAAGGAAGGACAGATTAAGGAAGGAAGAAAGGACAGAAGGAGGGAACATTTACCCTAACAGCTGAACTTAGATCTGAGGAAGGAAGGAAGGAAGGAAGGAAGGAAGGAAGGAAGGAAGGAAGGAAGGACAGAGGAAGGACCCGGGAGGACAACACAAAGGTTAAAGAGTCTGTATCTCCTGGTGCACGTTGCCTGTTTAAGGGTTAATTTTTAAAAGTGTAAAATAATATAGTATATACTAATAAGAGCAGTGATGTGTGATGTGTACTTGTTTTGAAGTCTCTCTGCCTTCTAGTGGCCAAACACTGATTCATGCAGTGCACCACTTTCTGTCTCTATTAATAAAACTCTGTTCTGTTTCTCGTCTCAGATCTGCACAGTTAGATCTCTGTGACTCAACTACACCCTCCCATCCCATCCCATCCTCCTCCCAAACTACCCCCCCTCCCCTCCCCTCCTCTAACAACCCCAACCCCCCCGCCCCCCCCGCTCTTTGTGTCTCTCTTCAGGCCACTGCAGTCAAATAAAAACGTCACAACACACAGTGTCATTTATGAAGACGGCCAGGCGGAAAACACCCAGAGAACGAGACAAAAAAAGGAGAGAGTGTGTCAATCTCCTACTCT
Source organism: Scomber colias (assembly GCA_021039105.1). Taxonomy (NCBI): domain Eukaryota; kingdom Metazoa; phylum Chordata; class Actinopteri; order Scombriformes; family Scombridae; genus Scomber; species Scomber colias. The sequence continues at coordinate 5,599 of JAJDFG010001796.1, forward strand.
GTGCATGCATATGTATGGGACTGAAGTGTGTATGTGTGTGTGTGTGTGTGTGTGTGTGCATGTGTGTGTCATGTCAGTCTAAACTTGCCCTGAATGAAAGAGAGTGCATGCTTGCAAATATACACTTCTGTGTTTGTGTGTGCAGAGGTTAAAAAGCCACTGCTGATTGTTTGGCTGGAGGCTGTTTGGACTCGCTTGCTCTCTCTCTCTCTCTCCCCCTCTCTCTCGCTCTCTCTCTCCCCCTCTCTCTCTCTTTTATTTTCTCCCTCTCTCTCTCTCTCGCTCCCTCTCTCTCTCTCTCCCCCTCTCTCTCTCTCTCCCTCTCTCTCGTTCTCTCTCTCTCTCTCTTTTATTTTCTCTCTCTCTCTCTCTCTCTCTTTTACTTTCTCCCCCCCCTCTCTCTCTTTTATTTTCTCTCTCGCTCTCCCTCCTCTCTCTCCCTCTCTCTCGTTCTCTCTCTCCCTCTCTCTCTCTCTTTTACTTTCTCCCCCTCTCTCTCTCTCTCTCTCTCCTCTCTCCCTCTCTCTCTTTTACTTTCTCCCTCTCTCTCTCTCTCTCTCTCTCTCTCTCTCTCCCTCTTTTACTTTCTCTCTCTCTCTCTCTCCCTCTTTTACTTTCTCTCTCTCCCTCTCTCTCTCTCTTTTACTTTCTCCCCCTCTTTCTCCCTCTCTCTCTCTCTCTCTCTCTCTCTCTCATCCCCTCTCTCTCTCTCTTGTTGTCTCTCTCTCTCTTGTTGTCTCTCTCTTTCTTGTTGTGTTGTCTCTCTCTTTGTGTCTCTTGCCCTTTTGTTCACGCTGTGGCATTATAAGCAGTGGAGCTAATTTCAGACCAACAAGACAAGTACTGTAATGCACACACACACACACACACACACACACACACACACACACACACAGACACACACGCTTGCCGAGAGTCGCCACACATCTCTCTTTCATGTCATATATACTGTCACATAATATGAATCAGCAAGCATAAAAATTTACATATATATGGAGCGTCTGAGCTGTTTGTGTAATCTAAGAGGAAGCATCACACACAGACAGGAAGTGCCACAGTTTAAACTCCAGAGTGTTCAGCCGGTTTCCATTGTTGGCGTTGAACGGTGGAATAGTTTGCAGCTCATTATTACATCTTCTTCTCTCCTCTCCATTGATATTTTTTAAAGCTCGTCTTACTGTACGAGCCGTCTCTTTTCCTTATCGCTTATTATGAAGACATCACTGGTCACTGCTCTGGTTTTTATTATTTATTTTGCAGCGGTGGAAGAAATCTCCGTCTCTGTTTAAATGAGCTCTATAAATAAAACTGACTTTAATGTTAACTCTTGATAAATGTCTTCTTATACTGTATAAACAACTTTGCTCTATAATTATCACTGTTCCCCCTTTTTTTTTTCTTTTTTTTTTTTTAAATCTTTGTCTATTATTTTCCTTTATATGCTTTGGCAACATGAATACAATGCTAATAAATGTGAAATTAACCCTTTACATCAGAGGTGTCAAACTCATTTTCATTCAAGGGCCACATACACACCAATTTGATCTCATGTGGGCCGGATCATTAAAAAGATGGAAGGAAAGAAGGAATAAAGGAAGGAAGGAAGGAAGGAAGGAAGGACAGATGGAAGGAAGAAAGGAAGGAAGGAACAAAGAAAGGATAAAAGGAAGATAGGAAGGACAGATGGAAGGAAGGACAGAATGAAGAAAGGAAGGAAGAAAGGAAGGAAGGACAGATGGAAGGAAGGACAGAAGGAAGAAAGGAACAAAGAAAGGATAAAAGGAAGATAGGAAGGACAGATGGAAGGAAGGACAGAATGAAGAAAGGAAGGAAGAAAGGGAGGAAGGAAGGAAAGAAGGACAGAAGGAAGAAAGGGAGGAAGGACAGATGGAAGGAAGGACAGAAGGAAGAAAGGGAGGAAGGACAGATGGAAGGAAGGAACAAAGAAAGGATAAAAGGAAGATAGGAAGGACAGATGGAAGGAAGGACAGAATGAAGAAAGGAAGGAAGAAAGAGAGGAAGGAAGGACAGAAGGACAGAAGGAAGAAAGGAAGGAAGGACAGATGGAAGGAAGGACAGAAGGAAGAAAGGGAGGAAGGACAGATGGAAGGAAGGAACAAAGAAAGGATAAAAGGAAGATAGGAAGGACAGATGGAAGGAAGGACAGAATGAAGAAAGGAAGGAAGAAAGAGAGGAAGGAAGGACAGAAGGACAGAAGGAAGAAAGGAAGGAAGGACAGATGGAAGGAAGGACAGAAGGAAGAAAGGGAGGAAGGACAGATGGAAGGAAGGAACAAAGAAAGGATAAAAGGAAGATAGGAAGGACAGATGGAAGGAAGGACAGAATGAAGAAAGGAAGGAAGAAAGAGAGGAAGGAAGGACAGAAGGACAGAAGGAAGAAAGGGAGGAAGGACAGATGGAAGGAAGGACAGAAGGAAGAAAGGGAGGAAGGACGGAAGGAAGGAAGGAAGGAAGGAAGGCAAATAGGAAGGTAGGAAGGACAGATGGAAGGAAGTAAAAGAAGACAGGAAGGAAAGTGGGCCAGATTGCACCCCTCCGCGGGCCGGTTCTGGCCCGTGGGCCGCATGTTTGACACCCCTGCTTTACATACTGTTCATATTCTGACTAGTTTGACAGTTCCACTATTTATTTTTCATCATAGCGATAACGAGTACAATGAATGAATGAAGGAAGGAGGGAGGAAGGAAAGGAAGGAAGGACGGAGGAAAGAAGGAAGGAAGGTAGGTAGGGGGGAGGAAAGAAAGAGAGAAGGAGGGAGGGAGGAAGGGAAGAAAGAAGGAAGGAAGGAAGAAGAAAGGGGGATGGAGGAAGGAAAGAAGGAACGGAGGAGAGAAGGAGGGAGGGAGGAAGAACAGATGGAAGGAAGGAAAGGAAGGAAGGACGGAGGAAGAAAAGAAGGAAGGGAGGAGAGAAGGAGGGAGGGAGGAAGGACAGATGGAAGGAAGGAGGAAATAAGGAACGAGGGAGGGAGAAAGGAAAAGAGAAGGGAAGAAAGAAGGCAGGGAGGAAGGAAAGGAAGGAAGGAAGGAAGGAAGGAAGGAAGGAAGGAAGGATATTTTGGGATATTTACAGAAGTTACCAAATATAATTATTTGCCCAATAAAGGGTTAACTAATAACTCGTTTTCAGAAACTTGGATGACACTGATGTTAGCCTTGTGAAAGTACCATGAATCCATCAACACTACAATCACCAAATTATCTTTTTTATCAAAGTCATCAGCAGCAATAATCATTAAACACACATTTCATATCAGTGAGAATACTCAATCATCAACCGACTGACATATAAACGCTCAATCAACCTCCGACAAATGAACCATTGACTCACATCGACGATGAGGAAGTCGAGCCAGCACCAGTAGTTGGTGAAGTACTTCTTGAATCCGTAGGCGAGCCACTTGAGCAACATCTCCAGAATGAAGATGTAGGTGAAGATCTTGTCTGCGTACTCCAGCACCACCTTGACCACCGGCCGCTGCTCGATGTAGATGTCCTCGAAGGCCTGAAGGGGGCAGCAGAGAGGGACGTAAGTGAGCTGACCGGTAGATTAAGGCTTTGGTTACATGGAAACGATGTGACATAAATTGCTTAAATTCAGTTTAATATTGAGTGATATTCCTGCTTTTTCTGTGAGTTATCCTCCTGATTTGCACGGACAGCTTCTGCACCCTTTATTTGCTTTAGGTTTTACGCTCATTTATTGGTCCTACCTGGTGTAAAATTGTATTTAAACTAAAAAGTCTCAGTTTCCACCATCAGAAACCTGCTGGACAGTTCACTGACCATTCCTACAGCCCCAAACACTAGTTAACTACAGTAAGGTAAAACAAGTAAAGTAGTATGGTAATGGTAATGATATAGTATATTATAGTATAGCATAGTATTGTTAAGTATAGTATAATTTGATCTTCACCAACTTCCAAGAAAAATATATGACTCATAGCAACATATAAGGAAAGCAAAGTAAAGTAAAGTAAAGTGAAGTAAACTGAAGTGAACTGTGTCTGACCAGCGCTCCAGAGCTGAGGAGGATCATGAAGATGATGAAGGACTCGAACCAGCTGTGCTCTACGATCTGGAAACAGGTCTTCCTCAGTCGCCACCAGATCTGACCGAGACCCACCGTGGTGTCAATGTCACAGCACTGAAACCTGGCCACGCAGACTGTGGGAAAGAGACAAGGACACAACAAACAGAGAGAGAGAGAGAGAGAGACAGAGAGAGAGAGAGAGAGAGAGAGAGTTTAGTCATCAGTACAGTCTAAAATTAAACTGCTGTTCATGTTTGTTGTTTACTTCAGAAATGTTATTGGCATATTTTTAAAAACTTGTCCAGAAGTTTTAGTTTGCATAGTGTAGAGCAGTGAGGTACAGTACAGGGATTTCCATTTTCGACTAATTGATGGGTATAACAGCATGCCGACATTCCCCAAATCTAAATATATAGTGCTTCAAAAACTAACTTTCAATATTCATAACAAACAACAAGCTTTCTCGGCCACCGTACAAACTTGTATTAATTTAAATGATAGTCAGCCTTACACATCAATTAAAAGAAAAAACCTTACAGGTGGATTATTTTCCTCCCCATCATAAACAACGCTGAGCATATATCCTTTACAATCATGTTAGCAATGAGAGACATAACGTTAGTTTTCTCTCTGAGACTTTTGTCAAACTGTCGAGGAGCCGTTACAAAACTAGCCGTTAGAAACGTTGACGTACTAGTTTGCTGATTAGCGTCAGGTCCGTCTCCCTTAGTAACCGTCTCCCTTAGTAACCGTCACAGCAGACAGCAGCTTTTTGTCCGTGTGAAACCACGATAGCTCAACTCTGCTCCACATATTTCACACCTGACAACATTTATCCTTTACTTACTGGAAGTTTTTAAACCACGCTGGACTTTAGTGTGGCTTCGTCTGCATTATGTTCCCTTCAGTTAGCTAGCTAGCTAGCAGGCTAACTTACTACCGAGTCAAAGTAGCTGAGGTTTTAGAGCTCCTCCTAGTGGCTGAAAGTGAGAATTGCTCTCCAGTAGCTGTTAATGAAGCCTTCATACTAGACTACACAGCTCAACTCTTGATTTAAGTTTCTCAATGAATAAAAGGTAAAGTAAGACATGGTATAGTATAGTATATAGTATAGTAGGCTATAGTATTCTATAGTATAGTATAATATGGTATCGCATAGCGTAGCAAAGTTAAGTCAAATAAAGTAAGACATAGCACTCAGTATCCCACAATCCATTGTGTGCTGGTAAATTGTTTAATGGATCATCATAATAATAATAAAGTGAATTCTGTTTCCATCTCACCTTCATTGACCGTATAAGAATACCTAATTATAAGAATGTCATGTAAAGTAAAATTTAGTATAGCTGTGAAAAGGAAAGCAGATAAACAATGAGGTGAACCCTCCAGTAGTCTTGTCTCTCTTCGGCTCCTTTTCTCGATTGCATGTATTTAAACTACATGAGCTGATGTGTGTCTCTGCTAGTGGCTTTCTGCAGGGCACGCTGGTGTCACCACTACACAGACCTCACACAGGCCCATGTCATGTCAGCTTTGTTGTTGCACACAGATGACCCAGAGCATAAAGTGCTCCATCTATTCTTTTGGTTGATGTGTGTGTGTGTGTGTGTGTGTGTGTGTGTGTGTGTGTGTGTGGTGTGTGTGTGTGTGTCTGTGTGTGTGTGTGTGTGTCTCTGTGTTAAAGAGCTTTTTTGAGCATCTAAACATGTGCGCCTGTGTATGTGTGTATGTGTGTTTAGAGGCGTGCTGCCTTGCGTAACTGTAACTACTGACTCTGACAGATGTTAAGCTTCTGCTACTGCTTCCCCTGTGTGTGTGTGTGTGTGTGTGTGTGTGTGTGTGTGTGTGTGTGTGTGTGTGTGTGTGTGTGTGTGTAATGGAGTGATGATGATAGCAGATTGCAGCATCCACATCAGATTCACATTTATTACATTACACACTGTAGGAAGGTGAACAGAAAGTGTATTTAACTTGCTGAAATTCATCGTTTTCATCATTCAAATCTCAATTTTATTTAAATGTTTTCATATTAAGGGAGAAGTAAACATTTATCTACACTGTATGAAAGTATCATATACGCCAGTAGACTAATGATTGCTTACCAAAACTTAATTTATGATTTAGTAAAAGTCAAGACAAAACATTGACTCCTGCAGACCGCCAATAATTAAGACGAATAAATCAAATCACTACGTTTCAGTCAACATGAGGCATTTCACATAGCAAATAATAATAAGTTTGCATATAGGTAGATATGTACTCTCAGACAGAGACGTCATGTCAGTGTGGCTGGATGAGAGCATGTAATAGAAATATTTAAAATGTCTTCTGCATCATTTGATAAATCATTAACCTAAAATGAAGCCTGAGCGTTTTAGTTCCTTTAATAACTTCAGGATCTAATTTAAAGCTATTATCATCATCATGTACAGTCATCTATTTGTGGTCACATGACTCTCCTTTTAGCTCTGGTTAGGTCTCCACCAACTCCTGATTACTCCTCCTATTACTAGGCCTCGATATCATGTATACTATTGCTAAATGCACTGCAAAAACTAAAATCTAACTAAGATTAAATATGTTAAATCAAGGAAAAATCTGCTTGTTCTTTGTCTGCCAAGATATTTCTTTTTACCAGGCCGTGTCACTTGCTTTAATTATCTTAATAAGGTATTATAACTTATCATTAAATTCTAGGTTAAAATGAGAATTAGCATAACTCTCTAAGTGTTATATTAACACTGACAGCTGCTTTGTCAAAGTCAGAATCTCTTATTTCAAGCATCTTATTCTTTTAATCTCTTAACATATTCATAGTAATTAATACGCTAGATAAACACTAGTTTTAAGACTTTGTGGGGTTTTCGAGGCTAGTCACATTTTCTTGTTCTGTTGGCAGATAATTTAGCTTATTTTGAGTAATATATTCCTCATTTCATTACTTTAGTTTCTTTCTTTTTTTTAAGCTGAGTTTTTGCAGTGTGTCGATCATTATAAGCAGAACTATTTTACATGCAGCGTCTTAACCTTTGTGTCGTCCTCCCGGGTCAAATTGACCCCGTCTGTTTTGACTGTTCCTTCTTTCCTTCCTTCCGTCTGTCCTTCCTCCCTCCCTCATTCTCTCTTTCTTTCCTCCCTCCCTCCTACCTTCCTTCATTTCTTCTTTCCTCCGTCCTTCCTTCCTCCCTTCCTTCTTTCCTTTCCTCCTTTCCTACCTTCCTTCTTTCCTTCTTCCTTCCCCCATTCCTCCCTTCCTTCTTTCCTATCCTCCTTTCCTACCTTCCTTCGTTCCTACCTTATTTCCTTCCTTCGTTCCTTCCATCCTTCATCCCTCCCTTCTTTCCTTTCGTCCTTTCCTCCTTTCCTACCTTCCTTCCCTCCTTCCTTCCTTCCTCCCTTCATTCCTTCTTCCTTCCCCCCTTCCTCCCTCCCTCCCTTCCTTCTTTCCTTCCTTCCTTCCCTCATTCCTTCCTCCCTCCCTTCTTTCCTTCCCTCCTTTCCTACCTTCCTTCCTTCCTCTCCTTTCCTACCTTCCTTCCTTGACTTGAGGACAACAGGAGGGTTAATTAAATGTCTTAAACAACAATGAGCTTTACTTTCATGTAGTGAATTTGATATTCTTATAGGAGTGTGTGTATATTTTGCCACAGCAGATATCTGAGCAGTATGCAGCTGTTCATATCTTTAAACAGCAAGTTGATGTTTTCCTGAAAGCAGCTTGACGCGCCTGAAACAGATGGGATCACTCAGCGAGTTATTTGTCGCAGTGCATCATCCGCTGATTGAGTGCTGATAACGAGCGGATCAGATTCCCGACTGTCCGCGTTATCGGCTCGTCGGCGGCCGCCTGTGGCACTAAAAGCTTGTCGCTCGTCTGCGACCGGGATGACGAACCCCAACCTGACGTACACGCACAGTCAGGTCTGGGAAGTTGGACAGAGTGATTATTTTGACGTGCCCTCGAGCAAGGCGTTCTGGCAGCTCAGAGGCTGACTGAGGAAGACAGGCAGACAGATCTCAGTCAGTCTTTGCTGGATAAGAATTGTTTTGTTTGCGGTTGCCATTTACTGCCGTTGTTTGGAGCTCCATTGACAGGAGGCAGAGTTGTGCAGGGAACAAACCTCCAGAAAATGAAGCTGAGCGTGATTGGCTGAGACACCTGTCAGTTAAAGTTATGATCCTTCACATTTTCATTAAGTTTTTGACATTATTTACAGTCAACTTTTTCTGTAAACTTCAGCCATTCAGTGTCTTTACATTCAGTGATTACCTCCTTATATGGTAGCGTCATTGTTAGTGGTGGAGTGATTCAGATTACTTTAACATGCACAAGAGATACACAGGAAATTGAAAAAGGATGATATCGTCTCTTATAGCCACGTCAGTGTTAAGTTACCGCTGATGCTAACATATTTCATACTGCTGCTGCTTCACATTAAAAGAGAAGAAGTCACAGGAATTAGCCTCCCAAGAAAAATGACAGTAGCAGTTGTCGCGAAAGGACGTACTACATTTATAATCAAGTCACAGCACCCTCTAGCAGCTGTAGTAACTATGACAAGGAGGAAAATGGATGATGTTATTATTATAGAGCACCAAAGTCCAAAGAAAAACAACTAAAAGTTAAGTAAAAATTGAGCAAACAATCATTAAATCACTCAGTTTGATGAAACTCACAGACACACACAGCATTTAGCTTTTAACACAAATACACAGCTTTCAACACATCTTCATTTTTAGGAGCAGATTTCCCCTGACATGATATTTCCATATAAGATTTAGAGGCTTTCTCCAAAGCCAAAGTCACAACAAAAGACTCTACCAGTCCAATCCACCAATACAAGAAGTTCTAATCTTTTTGTTGGTATTCAAGAACAGTTTCTGGCCAAAGTTGACATCACCGAGCCGGTTTCTCCTGGGTGTAAATAATTTACTACCAGTGCTGAAGAGCCTCTCCACTGGAGCTCTTGAGGGAAGTGCAGTGTTGTACTTTATGAGCAGCTTTTTGAGCTTGGGCAGCAGCATGTACTCAACAAGCTTATCTGTGGTTGGTGCATCCAAATAAGTGTCTACTTCTGTTTTCTGGGATTCTTTGGGTTTCGGCTAAATCTGAAAAATGATGCTGCAATGTCTTCCTTTATCAATGTCACCACTGGACTGGGATTGATCAGGGCTTCTTGCCTCTGAGTCATTGGAGTTAACAGTTTGTTTCTCCTTTCAACATCGCTCAGTACTGCAGGCGTTCCTCTTCATCTTCCACCCAGTTGAGCTGCCAATATGTATTCCTTCTTCTCAAGCAAGCCTTCCAGTCTTGTTCTCAGTGACTGCATGATGTTCTGTATGAGGGGACAGCATATAATCAGACCTTGTGCAGCAGTGGGCTTTGTGCGCTCAACCAACAGACCATTCAAATCACTTTGCAGTTGCACAGCGGTTTGAGTCAAGTACCCAAGGAAAATGTTCTTCTCCTCCTGGAGGAAGATTAGCGCAAATGCTAAAGGCCTCATTACATCCACAAACGTGTGCATGAAGTCGATTTCCACTGAAGAGAATTGATGAAAGCCAAACTAATTACAGACAGTGTGCTGGATGAGTTTGTCATATGCAATAATGGCAGCGTCATCAGCCTCGTTGGTATCTGCCTGAGGAGGTTGATGTTGTTATGTTAGACTGCAAACACAGACATTCATCGTGTGTCATTTGGTAATACAAAGCCCATCCCAAGCTTTTCCTCCACAAAATCAGGGCTTTGTTTTGGGCTTTGTTTAACCCGGTTCACAGAGCAGACGCCTTTGCAAAAATAGCCTCAGACAGTGTTTCGTATTGTCCTTCAGTAACCTTTTCCAAGTCTTTGTTAGATATAAAGTGTGAACCCTGCAACTTCTGTGAGCTGAGAGATGTTCAGCTTCCATTTCATCATCTTCATCTGAGCTCTCACTAACAGCAGCAGTTGGTGAGGTAGACCTTGATCCGTCATTGTCTCAAACTGCTTCATCATCGAGCAACTGGTTCTGGATATCAATAGCAGCATCGTCCCCAACAGTTGATCACTTTAGCAACACATCATGTGTGCTCATTTGAGACATCATTGAGACATCATTTTTGTTGAGCCAGTGAATCAAGATGCCTGTACACACCTTGTTCATATCAGACAGCATAGACTTCAGACAGTTCAGCCTTTAGGCCATAAATGTTTTTCTTAAATGTCTTGTTCAACAGTCTGTAACTGCCTTGTTGAAGGGAAGAAATGCTGCGAGTTTGACTGAGATGGAGGAACTTCACAGCTGTTGGCTCATGGTTTTACCCTTCGTTAAATATTTATATGAACTGGCTTCAGCAGTACTGGTAGCTGCATCTGAAACCACAGTGTGTGAATGTTGTTAACTCTCGTGGGAGTTAATGACACTTATGTTCATTATTTGGAAATAAATTTGTTCAGTTCACCGAAAAACTGTTCATTCATATGTAAAAGCACTCCAGCTGTAACAAAGTGATCATTTTAACCCAAACCATGATTTTTCCCTAAACCTAACCAGACCTCAACCACAGCATTGTCACATCATAAAACATCATTATTTTTCAACAGAACAGACAAACCAAACACTGACTGAGTTTTATGACTATTGTAGGTTTTCCTACACACATGGAAGGGGGGGGGCAATCTGTAGCCTCACTGTTAGATGCCACTAAATGCTCCTTCAATTGTGAGGATACGTTGAAAATACAGTCTTTGTCAATGTGGTTAACACTGACAGCAATCGTTCATCAAAAACGCCTCTACGAAACAAAACAAGTCATTTTAACCCTCCTGTTGTCCTCGTGTCAAGGAAGGAAGGGAGGAAACGAGGAAGGAAGGAAGGAAGGAAGGAAGGGAGGAAGAAGGAATGAAAGGAGGGAGGGAGGAAGGAAGGAAGAAGGAAGGAAAATAGGGAGGGAGGGAGTAGGAAAGGAATGAAGGAAGGACAAAGGAAAGAAGGAACGAAGGAGGGTAGGGGTGAGGAAAGAAGGACAGAAAGCGAGAAGGAGGGAGAAAGGAAAAGAGGAAGGAAGAAAGGGGGATTGGGGGAAGGAAGGGAGGAAAGAGAGAGGAAGGAAAGAAAGACAGAAGGAGGGAGGAAGGACAAACGGAAGGAAGGAAAGGAAGAAAGAAGGAACAGTCAAAACAGACGGGGTCAATTTGACCCGGGAGGACGACAGGAAGGTTAAACATGTTTTTTGTTAGTGGATCGTATCACCAGGTTACACATTACACTTCAACTCTGACTTATAAAGGTTGCTACATACTGACAAACATGGCAGATATCAGTTTTGATGAGCAGTATGCAGCTGATTCATGTTGGGAGCGAGTAACTCGTTACTTTCTGTGTTGGTTTCCTGTGACAAACAGACTGAAAAAGAGCATGAGCTGCTCTTCACTCCACTGATTGCAGCGTCCGCCTGCCTCAGTAATTACAGCTCTGATTACCCTGGCTTTCTGTTTCCATGGCGACTAATAGGCTTTTCCCTGATACACCGGTTGAGTAATCCAATGAAAACATGCGAGAGGTAATCCGACACTCAATCAGCCCACTTGGCAGAGTTATTATCAATGTGTGTGTGTGACAGGAAACCCCCTCTGCTTGTACTGGAGGCAACCTTAATAAACACTTTTGCTGCAATAAACTCTTATTGAACGCAGCTCTAAATGCTTCATTACATCACCTGTTGGTCGAGCCGACGCCTCCTTCAGCCGCGCTCGCTCTCTGCTGCGTGTTGCATTGATCGGCTATCGAACGCTACTCAGAAAAACGTTGCTGAATGATCCCCCGCCAGGTGATTGCATTTGACCCTTATTGCCTACACTTAAATGTACCATCAAACACACACATGCACACACGCACACATACACACACACACACACACGCACACACACGCACACACATGCACACACAGATCTAGTACTCACACAACCATATAAGTTATCTTTCTTATTCTATTTTAGCTTATTTTTATTTTCTATTCTCTTAACTGTTTAACCCTCCTGTTGTCCTCGAGTCAAAGAAGGAAGGGAGGAGGGAGGGAGGAAAGGAAAGAAGGAAGGGAGGAAGGAAGGAAGGATGGAGGAAAGAAGGAAGGTAGGATGGAAGGAAGGAGGAAAAAAGGAAGGAGGGAGGGAGGGAGAAAGGAAAAGAGGAAGGAAGGAAAGAAGGGAGGGAAGGAAGGAGGGAAGGAAAGAAGGAGGGAGGGAGGAGGGAAGTAAGGAAGAAAGGGGGATTGAGGAAGGAAAGAAGGACGGAGGAAGGAGGGAGGAAGAAAGGAAGGAAGGAAGGAAAAAAGGAAGGAAGGACAGAGGAAAGAAGGAAGGGAGGAATGAGGGAAGGAAAGAAGGAGGGAGGAAGGGGGATTGAGGAAGGAAAGAAGGAGGGAGGAAAGAAGGAAGGAAGGAAGGAAGGAAAGAAGGAGGGAGGGAGGAAGGAAGGAAGGAAGGAAGGAAGGAAGGAAAAGAGGAAGGGAGGAAAGAAGGAACAAAACAGACGGGGTCAATTTGACCCGGGAAGACGACAGAAAGGTTTTAATTATATTTAAATGTAATTCTCTTAAGTGTTTCTTTTGCACTTTGTCTTAATGCTTTTAATGTTTTATGTAAATCAGTTTGCTTTGTTGTTGAAATGTTCTCCCACAAATAAATAAAGTGTGTCTTTTCGTGCCTGGAAACCGCACATGAACCCAGTGACCCGAACCCGGTTACATAACACACAGAGAGCGGCTGCAAACATGCACACGTTGTAGGTTATTGCCATTAAATATATTAATGATATTCGTGCTGCTTTTTCATTTTAACAACCTCATGACACTGCAAACATCTTCAACCCTTACTTAAAGGTCACATCAAATTTTGACCCATTTTTATATTTGAGAGCAGTAAAAACACTCTAAACTGATTCTTTTTGCCTGATTTTCTGCCTGACCCAGAAACATATTTACATTTTTTTATTTATTTTTCTGCAGCTGAGACACTTTTTTATATATATATGAGTATAGCGAGTGATCTGGGTTAAATTTGAACTGTGTTTATTCAAAAATTCAAACATCACCATTCAGAAATGTTGTGGCATTCTGTGCATTATAATAGAAATCAAGACTTTCTCCTGTTTTATGTAACACAGCAATGTAAAATAATGTGATTGTGAATGTTTGTCCTCCATAAACAAAAAGAATAGACTCTCTCTGCTCCCTGACAGTCATTAAGGATGAATTAAAACCCATTTATTTACGACTAATGAGGTATTTATGATGAAAAATAGATTTGTGGGTTAGAACATTGTTATAGAGATAATTATGTCTGTTTTTTGGCTTACTATCATTTTGCTCATGCTGCTACTTTGCATCCTTTCTTTAAACTGGGTTTCAACCACAGACTGTATAAAAGAAATGGACGTAACATCTGTGACGTCACCCATTGGTTTGTGGACTGCTGCTCGGAAGCCAATAGTTTCTAATCTGGGCAGCGCCATCTTGAAAATTTCAGGTGCATGCTGGGAAAAAATAAAAACACGGATTCTACTTATATGGGCATGAGGCGGAGTCATGGGCGGAGCGGGGAGGTTGCTATGGTTGCGAGGGCTGGATCTCGAGGACATTGGTCAATCAACCTGTCAATCAGGACGTAGCCACGCCCTAATGCATACCCTGCTTTATCGTCACATATAAAATCAGGGAGGCCAAAATGTCCCAAATGAACATCATACTGCATTGAAGAAGGCTTTAAACTAGCGATTGAGACCATAAACACATTTTGAAAACGTTTACTGAGGTTAGAAATCAAGTGAGAAGTTGGTGAATTCTCCATTGACTTGTATAGAGACGGTCGCCCCCTGGTGGCCTTTTGATAGAATGCAGCTCTAAATTACTTCCTGGTTGGCCTCATTTCAGATGACCAGAGCTCCCTGCCTGGATTTAAACTGGAGCTGACACTAAGTTTTGGTGTAGAGCTTGATCTAAGGTCCCAGGTTTCTTTTATTGTCGACCATAAGAGAAAACTGATGCATTGAAGACCAACATGTCACTACAGAGACACATAAAGTATGCCTGCAAACACTGGACTGAGCTGAAATAACCAAAACGATTATCAGCTGATCACAAAACGTGGATTGGAAAACTACAAAGAGTTACAAGCACTCACTTTAAATGACTTTATAACACAGTTGGACCCTTAGGGAGCCACAGCACTAAGGAGCTGTAATATTACCAAACTTAAATATCACTCTTACGTAATGTTCCCCTCTTGTTATTTCAGTTGTTTGAGCTTCACTGCTAAACTTCCTTCCTTCCTCTCCTCTGAGTTCTGAGTTGCATGTTTGGAAAGTGTGATGGTTTATTATAATCGTCTCTATGGGATACCAAACTGATTTTATACTTGGAAAGAAAAGACATTGTGCATTTTTAACCCTCCTGTTGTCCTCAAGTCAAGGAAGGAAGGAAGAAGGAAGGGAGGAAGGAAGAAGGAAGGAAAGCAAGAAGGGAGGAGCCTAGGAATGAAGAAAGGAAGGAAGTCAGGAAGGGAGGAAGAAAGGGAGAAAGGGAGGAAGGAATAAGGAAGGAAAGGAGGGAGGAAGGAAAGAGGGAGGGAGGGAAGCAAGGAAGAAAGGAAGGAAGGAAGGAAGGAAGGAAAGGAGGGAGAAAGGAAGGGAGGAAAGGAAGGAAGGAAGGAAGGAAGGAAGGAAAGCAGGAAGGGAGGAGCCTAAGAATGAAGGAAGGAAGGAAGGAAAGGAGTAAGGAAGAAAGGAAGGAATCTGTTTTTTTCCTATAACCTCAGTAAAAGAATCGGTTGCCCTGGTAACAGCTGATGGAGATCCAAACAAATACATTTCTAATTCATGTAAAGCCCTTTTTTCATTTTCTTTTCTTACTAAAATATGTTTTTTTACTGTTTGTCCTGACAAACAATTTGTAATTCCAGGCTGGAGCTCTGCTGTGTGTCTAAATGTGATTGATGAGCAGCTTTGTATTAAATGTAAAAACAGCTCATTTAAATAAAAAAGGAAAATAATGTTTAACCTTCCTGTCGTCCTCCTGGGTCAAACTGACCCCGTCTGTTTTGACTGTTCCTTCTTTCCTTCCTTCTTTTCTTCCCTCCCTTCCTTCCTCCCTTCTTCTTTCCTTCCTTCTTCCCTGCCTTCTTTCCTTCCGTCCTTTCTCTCTTCCTTCTTTTCTCCCTACCTTCCCCCTTCCTTCTTTCCTTCCTCCCTCCTTGCCTTCCTTCCTTCCCTCATACCTCCCTCCTTTCCTTCCTTCCTCCCTCCTTTCCTTCCTTCCTTCCTTCCTTCCTCCCTCCCTCCTTTCCTTCCTTCCTTCCTTCCTTCCCTCCTCCCTCCCTCCTTTCCTTGACTCCAGGACAACAGGAGATTTTAAGAGGCCCAATAAGATAACAATAGACCAAATAATATTTTCTATAAATAAATAAATGAATGATAAAGTGTGTTTTATGTATCTAGGTATCTTCTCTGTTATGGCAATATCACATTATTATATAAAGTTATCATGTATTAAAATATAGAGTAAATGTATTTTATAATATTAATCTGCAGGATTCAGGAAGCACAAACTGAACGTTGCACCCAAGATTCAGTCACAGGACGTCTGATAGACTGCTGCCGCCTCTGCAGGTGCTACACAGAGCTCAGTGAAGCAGAAACACACACACACACGCACACACACGCGCACACGCACACGCACACACACACACACACACACACACACACACACACACACACACACACACACACACACACAAACACAAACACACGCACACACACACTCAGATTTTTCCTCTCAATCGCGTGTCGTGCAGCATCACAACATTAACCAATGAGTTGGCATTTAGAAGACTAATGGGGCAGCTAATCTAACGCCCGCTGTCAGCACAGATGTGTGTGTGTGTGTGTGTGTGTGTGTTGTGTGTGTGTGTGTGTGTGTGTGTGTGTGTGTGTGTGTGTGTGCATGAGAATACATGAAGGTAGTGTGTGTGTTCCTAAATCCGTGTATGGATTTTTATATTTGCATGAGAGCTAATATCATTTTTCTGCATGCATGCTGGTTAATGACGTACAGTATATGTAACTGAAGGGTATGTGTGTGTGTGTGTGTGTGTGTGTGTTGATGGTTGAATAACAGTGAAATAATGAGTAATCATGCCACAGTGAGTCCATTATGTCAGTGTTGGTCACATTTCAGCTCCTAAATGTGTTCTTGTCCTCTGCTTTTGCTCTGTGGCTCCACTGTGACGAACAAACATGAACATAAGAAACAACGTATGACAGTCAGGTGAAAAACTTCAGTCTCCTCCGTCTGAATTTGTACATTTCTTTCCTCTGCAGAAGCCAAATGTCCCTTTAACACATTTCATATTTAACTTACTGACAGCAACAAAAGGCTCTTCTGAGATTATCAAACTAAATATATAAAAAAACTTCTTCCAACTGTTATCAAATATATTTTAGGAATTAAAATACAGGTGTGGCTACTGTTTAACTGTATCAGTGCTTTTGGATTGAGATTACAAATGTTATGTGTCCCAATTTCACACAACACCTTTTGCAAGTTTTAAGCCTGTAAGTGTCTAAATTGATATATTAAAAATAAAAGAAGCATTAAATCTTAATCTTAAAAATGCTTGGCCTCTTTGTGAAGTATTATATTCTATTCTTGTACACTTGTTAATTTCTTGTACACTTAATGCAAAAACAGCATGTTGAAAGGATTAGGATATGATACATGCTGTGTATAAATAATAAGTACTGTAGTATATTTTAATTTTTTTTTGAACACATAAGATCATTTATTAGATGAATGCTGAATCTCTGCTTTGCTGAATCGTAAACCTTAATTAAAGAAGTTTATTGTTTCCAAACCTGCACGCATGTGAAGGATGGAAAAATACATGAGTTATATTTGCTAAACTAGGCTGAACGTGTCCTGACCAGGTCCTCCAGTACCCAGCCAGCATGCCCATGTGGGCCCCATAAGGGTTAAAGTTAGGCTGGAAAAATGGGTCCCAAATGGGTTTATCCACAGTTTCAATTGTGGTTTCATCTGTGTTTGCCCAAATGGACTTCAAGTGGGTTTGACTGGGTTTCAGGTAGGGCCCCAAGTGGGTGAGACCCATGTAGGTCATATGTACCTTACATGGGGCCCATTTAGCCAGCCCACATTGGCTTAACACGTGGGGCCAATGTTACTGAAACAATATGGGGCCTATACAATTTGCCCTGTTTATGCCCATGTCATGGAAACACCCAGGTAGGCCCCACCTGAAACCCAGTCAAAACCCACTTTGGGCAAACACAGGTGGGGCCACCATTGAAACTGATATTTGCAGCCTAAATTTAACCCTTATGGGGCCCACAGCGACATGGAATACAATTTTCCCTGTTTACGCCCATGTCTGCTTATCCCTCTTACATCCCTTATGGGGTTCACACAGTCAGCTTCACATGTGGGGCCCCATGTTACTGAAACCATGTGCTTTACATGCCCAGTTCAAGCCCACTCAGTACCCACATAGCCTGCATTTAACCATACTGGCTGGTTATCTACAACAATAATGATACAATTTATTTATGAAGCAAAGTTATAAAAGGCTTTAGAGAAAAATATTGCGTGTGATTTATCATTATTTATCTTTTCATTTAACTTGCAGCAACATAAAAATGATATAACAAAGAAGAATTTCCATAAATGTTTGTTCACGGCTCAGATACAACCTTTAGACGAGCACCTCGACCCTCTCAGCTCAGCAAAGTATTATTGGATGCTCTGTTAATTATTTCGCCTTTTTAGTCACATATAAAGGATCCATTGTGAGGTTTGACTGTATCAGGTAAAAGCAGCAAACGTAACACTAAACCAATGATCATTTATTATGTGAGGGTTTCCTTTACGCTGCAGCTCTCTGACTCGTTAGCTGAGATTGTCTCGTTCGGGTTTCGACCGACCTTTGTTCCTGCCGGCGTCGCCATTCAGACCCGCGCACAGCACTCTGTCTTACTGACAGGCAGAGGAGCAGCAGAGGCACGCTGCTGTTTGTGCTATGTGATCACAGCATGGAGGAACACACACACATAATGTATACAGATATGTGGACATACAACCCTTCGTAGGCGAGACAGTGTTATGTGAAGATGAACTACGGATATTAAAGGAAAGGCACGCGTAAATATATCGAAGCTGCTTGAATTCTTTAAACTGCAGATGTTTTGAGATTATTTTAAAGGGCAACACACACCTTCATTTACTACACAGCTTCAGACACATGTAGCACTGTATAAAGACTGTATAAAAGAAATGGACGTAACATCCGTGACGTCACCCATTGGTTTGTGGACTGCTGCTCAGAAGCCAATAGTTTCGAATCTAGGCAGCGCCATCTTGAAAATTTCAGGTGCATGCTGGGAAAAATAAAAACACGGATTCTACTTATATGGGCATGAGGCGGAGCCATGGGCGGAGCGGGGAGGTTGCTATGGTTGCGAGGGCTGGATCTCGAGGACATTGGTCAATCAACCTGTCAATCAGGACGTAGCCACGCCCTAATGCATACCCTGCTTTATCATCACATATAAAATCAGGGAGGCCAAAATGTCCCAAATGAACATCATACTGCATTGAAGAAGGCTTTAAACTAGCGATTGAGACCATAAACACATTTTGAAAACGTTTACTGAGGTTAGAAATCAAGTGAGAAGTTGGTGAATTCTCCATTGACTTGTATAGAGACGGTCGCCCCCCTGGTGGCCTTTTGATAGAATGCCAGCTCTAAGTTACTTCCTGGTTGGCCTCATTTCAGAGGACCAGAACTCCTCGCCTGGTTAATACGTTGGTTTGTCACAATGCCCATAAACTGCCATCCATTCCGGAATCTTGGTTGCTAAGGCCGTTGCTAAGGCCGTTGCTAAGGTGAATCCAATGAGAGCAGAGTGGACTCATCAGGAGGAGGAGGGGTTCTTAAAGAGACAGGAGGTAAAACAGCCTGTTAATAGACAGAGGCTGAACTGAGCGGCTGCTTAAAGGACCAGTAGAAGATAAATAAGGAGATTTTAACTGGAAATCATGCAAAGATATTCCAGTAGAGACACAGAATATTATATAGAGCTGGAAATATTCTCTTTAAATTGACCACAGAGGTTAACTTAATTCCAGTCTACCCAGTTGTTTATATGACATTTTTTCGAATGCAGCAACTCGTGCCATCTCCACAGCCCACTCTGCTCTGACATTGTTCTGATGGTAGAACAAGATCATCCTTTTTACAACATAATGTATATAATCTGACTATTTCCTCTGCTCTGGGCTCATTCATGGCATCTCACACTGCAGACGACCGAATCAACTCTCAGAAAGACAACTAACGACTTTGTGCTTCTTGCCAGAACACTACTTACAGCCACAACTGTCCCAATGGATTAATTCGAATCTTCTTTTGCCAATGTATTTTTGGAAAGTGAGGTCAAATTAGTCCAGCACTTGGATGGAGACCTGATCTGATGCTCTTATTAGTAGCAGGAGTGGAGTTTTTCATCAGAGCCAGTTGTACAACAACAAGTTTAAACGTTACGACAACACAGACTGGAGACATGTGAACCCAGCAGGCGGCTCGTGGACTTCCTGGGACTATCCCCGAACTTTCAGATAGACACTTAACCTACATACACACATACACACATACACACACACACACACAGCCTGGTCTCTGCCCCGCTGTTGTTAGTCATTTTTCTGGCCTACTTCTGCAACA
The DNA here is from genome assembly GCA_021039105.1 of Scomber colias. Lineage (NCBI taxonomy): Eukaryota > Metazoa > Chordata > Actinopteri > Scombriformes > Scombridae > Scomber > Scomber colias. The sequence goes on from JAJDFG010001796.1 coordinate 25,423, forward strand.
GCTGGCCGATTCGCAGGAACCACCAACCCCTCCCGCTCCTCCGCTCCTCCCATCCTCCCCCCCAATATCACGGTGCTTTGTCAGCAGACTGGTGTTACTGGTCCTGAGTCAGGAGGGAAGCCAGGTGGTAACAGCGGGCAGAAAGTCCAAATCTGGTTCTGTCCCGAAGTCCCGGGTCAGAAGATCAACAGGTCAAAGTCCTGTTCATCTTCTACTTCCTTTCATCCTTTCATCCTCTATCATCCTTTGTTCTTTCTCAACCTCTTTTCATTCCTTTTGAATCATTTCTTTCAACTAGATTTATATTTTTCTTCTTTAAGATGTAAAATGATGGGAGATGAAACAATGACACCAAGTTTGATGTTCTGTTCCTCCTTTTCTTGACTCCCTTTTTTCTTTTTTCACACTTTCTACCTCTCCAAATTACTCATCACATGTTTCTCCTTTCATCTTGATTCTCTTCTCCTCTGCATCTCCTTCTTTGCTTTTAAATGACCATTTCCCTTCTTATCTTTCTACCATTTGCCACTTCTTTCCTTTCTTCAATAAATGCCTTCCCTCTTTTCTATAAATCCTTCCTTCCTTATCATGTTTCTTCTTTTCTCTCCTTTATTCTCCCTCTCTCATCAGTTTTCTCTCATCTACACTTTCACTGTCACTCCTTTCCTGTCCTGTTTTTTTGTAGGATATTTTTCCCTTCCTTCTCCTTTGTTCCCATTTTTATACATCATCCTCTTCATTTCATTTTCCTTCCACGCCATTGCACTTATATATTTTATCTCTGCTTGGTTTTTCCTCCTCCTCTTCGCTCCTCGTGTATCTGACAAAACAGTGCGACGACACAAAAGCCTCTCTTTTCAATGTTTTCATCCCTCTCTTTCCTGTCGACGCTCCAGCGGCTGATCTGAGTCCAGCCGGTGACAAACGCCTGCCTGCTGTGAAGGACTCTGCTGAATCAGGAAGAAGCAGGCGGCGTGTTGGGACAGTTGCGATGGACGCATCAATCTTCTAAATGAATCAAAGCTAATACAACATCTGCCGTTTGGCACCCGCTTCCATCCAGACCACCTCGAACAGGAAGCAGCCTGCCTCTCTAGGTTTTACTCTGGATC
>JAJDFG010001797.1:0-26523 GCA_021039105.1 Scomber colias
CCACACATATCTGAATGCAGCCATGTGGTCTGTTTCCAGTCTAACAGCTCTAGTCCTCTTATCATCAAACCGTATGAGGCGGCAGATATCCTCATATCTGTGTACCCCCATGGTAGCCTTGTACATAGGATTTTGCAGGGGATCCAGAAAGAGCTCTCACAAGGCCACATCCCAGGTCTTGTCCCCCCCCTGCAAGGCGGGTCAAACCAATAAATGCCATGAATTCCACTTTGTCGAGGCTTCTCCACTCTTTTCCGTTTGCATCTTAAAACCTCCTCTATGATGTTATCACTAATGAACAACTCCCAGGCATTTTTTGGTGAAATGGTTGTTGAACCAGATGCGGGTCCTGGACACCTCCTCAGGATGTTATGGGTTCTTGCTCTGCCTTGAGCGGGGGGTTGCTCATTCCAGTAAGACCCCTTTTTACTTAGCCTTTTGGCCTGGGTGTGAGTTTCCTCTTCAGAGGACTCATCAGACGAGTCTTCTGGCTCGTCAAAGGAGTCTTCTTCATCGCCTGCAACTTCGGCTTGACCCTGTGGCAGTCTTGGTCATCATCAGAGAGGTCAGACTCAGAGTCAGGATCAAGGATTGCTCCATCTTCCTCATCCTGTGCTTGATGTAACATCTCGATGACCATTTCAGCTGTGAAACCTGAATGAGTGCGACAAGCCATACTAACACTGTGGATGGAAACAATATTTTCAGCATCCGTTGATAAACTATACAGTACACTTTTCTATTTCAAGTTTTATTTTGTTGACCTAGCTGACATTAGCTTATTCCTAATATAACTGTGTTTATTAGCAAAACAAATGTATTTATTTATTATTATGTATGTATTGACAGATTGACAAATTTAAAAATTTGAGTTGAATAAAGTTGAAAATAGTATAGTGTATTTATTGTGTAAGACATGATTACATTTCATACATGATACGGTATGCATTAGCAAATATTAGCTATCTAGAATTGACCTAGCTAACACAAGCTAGCATTAGCTAGCTAGAATGGTATATGCTAATGTAATACTGGGCATATTTTCTTTCCCACCAGGTAGGGATAATGTTCAAATGTATTGTGCAGTTATCTTTTAGATATAGAAGATATTTAGAAGATATTTTTCTTAGGTAAAACAATTGTAAAAATAGACTTACATGAATCAGATGTGAAAAAGCAGCCTCTTGTCCAGTTTAGTTCTGACAAGTGAAAAGTTGTCCGCAGTAAAAAAGTTCCTAACTGCAAGCATTTTATAAATAAAAGGTTGCTATCAAATTCACACCTGCACGGGTAACTTTTGACCCATGTGTGTAAACTTGATGTAGTGATACAAAACCTATTTTAGTTCCAACATGTAGACAGAGAAAATGAAAAAAAATGATTGATGGTAATCAAAAACAAGATATGTAATGAATACTTTAAAATATTAACTGATTAAATGAATATATTTTAAATGATATAGCAAAGAAACACAGCCATGCATGAAATCACATAGGAAATGAATACGGGTCATTTTTGACTTGTGTTGGGCTTTAGAAGGGCAGTCGTACAAAAATTATATTTATTAAAAAAGTAAAAATGAAAATAAGAATTTGTGATGATCAAAAAGTTAGTTGAGGAATTCCTGGAATTCTGAATTGTGAAATGAATTTATTGCAAAGATATTTACAATTAAAACTCTGTCACTTTTGACCCATGTAATGCGTCAAAGGGTTAAAGGGATAGTTCTAATATTAAAAGGGCATCATTTTAGAGCCTGGGCTACAGTTGCATTACTGGTTTAGTTTGAGCTCTACATAGTCAACATAGTGACACCAGAATCAAAATAATCAATAATGATATTATAATCAAATCAGCAGTGACAGGAGCTACTCAGGGGAAGCTAAAAAGCCTTCATACAAAATCTAAAACCATAAGTGAACAGTGTTGTGTATAACCAGTTGATTCATGTCAGGTGCAGTTAAATGCATATATACCTACAGGAGACGTTCTTTCCATGCCTCCTTTTCTTTGTCTGTCAGTATGTAACATTTGTAAGAACGTACTGAACTGCTCAACTTTGGGGGTGTCATGCAGACATTCAGGAGTGACCTACTTCAGAGAGCTGTAAAAGGGTTCTGCTATGCTGCCATCCGCCTGGATTTATTTTTGGTTGGGTAGGCCTGGGCAACCCTCATTAGTGGTAGACTACCACCAAAATGTACTTGTACCCCCCTTTGCTCAACTCAAAGTGCACATAATCAGTACAGACTAATTCACAGAGTTTGGGTTCTCTTGGAATAACTCTTTGTTTTCATCTTCAGGTGGGCCTGGAGGAACCCCTTAAGTTCTGTCACAGGAAGGTCGTCCTTATTGATTAGCATACCTTTAAAAGTCCCAGATTGTATTATTCTTAGCACACCACAATCATGGAAGCCTTCTTTGATCCCTTCATCAGTTTTGGACTGGTATAAGTGGAGAGTGTTCTGGTGACTGGTCAGCAGGTAACATGCCTGGTGGTATTTGGCTGACACTGGCCTCACTGAGCTATGACAACATAGCTACACTTGCACAATAGAATTGACTGAAACAGTATGGCTAACTGCATCTATGGCTTGGGACCAGGGCAGGAATTTCACGAGGGCCACGAGGACCATGGCAATTGTGGGTAGAGATTGGTTTAATAAGTTTTACAGTTTTTGAAGTGAGTGATGGACTTCATAATTTCCTGTGTACTTCAGTTCAGTTGCTTTTATTTTCCCTTAAGGGAAACTTGGCTTGCAGACAGGTTAAAAAATAGACAACTATTAAAACATATAATAAAAACATAAACATACGTAAAAACAAGACAGACAAATCACAAGCAACAATCAGATTGAAACGGTACATTTTGTATTCTTTTTAGATATGTTTCTAATCTTCAGACATAAAAAAGTATAGGAGATGTTTCTTTACCTGCTTGACAGTTTTGACTGAGACTCCAATCTTCCGCGTCATTAGTCCTTAAATTAAATTCATTATGGACGTGGACTTAAAATCATGGTTTTATTTTATGGCCTTGGTGCCCTCAAAAAATTGACAACACAAAAGGCCAAGTGGCCTTGCCCCTAAAATGACGAAATTCCAGGCCTGTGTAACGGGCGTGCATTGTCTTTAACAGTTTGACATCAGGATGAATGCACGTCCATTAACCCTTAGATGTTCTGCGTTGTGTTTTATGTTGTGCTGACAGAAAGAAGGACCCGGACCACGACCAGCTGCTGGTTGCTCTTTTAATGAAGGCAGGATGGTGGATTTGTCTCTGTACAAATCACAGAAAGAATAAAATAAGCTCTGTAACATGCAGTCTCCTCCACACAGCACACAGGTCTCAAACTCCTGTTAGCAAATAACATACAGAAAAGCCTGTAAACTAGCATGTGGAAACGTGTCTACTTTCAAACTTGCAAAAAAAGTCAGTTTACAAAGTTCATATTCAATTGACACATTAACTGCATGTTCACTACCTAGAAATTAGCATTTAAACATGCATAAAACAAGGTTTGCATTGTGCAAAAACCGAAATAAATGTTCAAAAATAACAACCAAAATAATACATTACCTCCTCTCAGCTAATCTGGCACGGACTGAGAGAAGCACTGGAATGACGGCACAAGGCCTGCGACCTCTTAAAGTGACAGTACAGGTATTAACACCTTGGTCTGAATACAACATTCAGGCATACATACAAGCAATAAAACACATCTTAAACATATAGAAACAATATTCATCAGGATTTGGTGACATTTCAAACGTAAAAATAAAGATATAATTTCAACCTGGTTACATTCACCCCTCCTGAAATTCACCAACATCCTGATAATGAAAAAGTCTCAGGACTGCAAGAAGCATACAATATGTCTACTACTGACACAATCTGGCATGAATGAACGAAGGACCTAGTCCACTGTCAACTTAAAAGTCACCTCACATACAAGGTTCAGGGAAGAAAGAGGTTGATCAGGTCTCTGAGTCCCCTTAGCAAAGTGCGACGCCTGATACGCCACACAACACTCGGCCCAAAAAAACTTGTCCCACAGACAATTGCACATAACAACGCTCATGACTCAGTCCCAAACAAAAAAACAAAAACAAAAAAATGTCTCAATAACATTACTAACAAATATCAAGGCTCATCTCTGCAAAGCAAGGAGAGATTGGGAACGGTTCCCAAATAAAACGTTGGAGCCCCTCAAAAATGGTTTCTGAACCATGGATTCTATCAGTCTGTTCACTGATTTCACTACTCTCCCTGCACGTGTTCTAACATGACCATCGGCTGTAGTGTGTGCATGCGGGTCAGTGTGAACCAAGGCGTCAGCATGTAGTGAGTGTGAAGTATCAGAGTGTGGTGCAGGTGAGATGGATGGACAATCAGCAATGGCACCTGCAGGACTCTGCACTGGACTAGACTGGACCAGCTCTTCTGAATCAGCTGACTCAGAGTCAAGTGGGACTTCAGGTGAAAAAACTGCAAGCCTCTCTCCATCTCTGGAATTAGACAGATTCTGTGCACTGTCATCTTGAGTCGATAACTCAGACACTGAGCCTGCATCATCACCACAGTCACAGTCTTCCCGATCAGACTCCTCGCTGGTCAAAGACTGATCATTTGCAAGGGCATCCTGGCTCGCAAGGGCATCCTGGCTCTCATCCATCCCAGAAAGTGGAAGTTGACCTCCAACAAAAGATTCCTGTGCACAACTCTTGTGTGTCCCTCTGCATCCTGTATCTTGTAGACATGGATATTGGGTTTTGCACCAACAACTGTGTACACTCCGTCCTCCCATTTGTCGGCCAACTTCTTTTTCCCTCGTTCTCCTTTATTTGCTACCAAAACACGATCTCCCACAGACAGGTAGGTACCCTTGACACGTCTGTTATACTGCCGGGCCTGGTGCTGCTGCTCAGTGGAAGTATGTCTCTGGGCGATTTCCATAGCACTTTTGAGGCAGGAAAGCAGGGACTTGGCATATGAGTCATAGTCAACAACTGATGGGTCGTTCAAAACCTGCTTAAACAGAATATCCACTGGCAATCTAGGTACACGCCCAAACATCAAGAAGAAGGGCGCATAGCCTGTAGTCTCATGAACGGTGGCGTTATAGGCAAACGTGAGGGTCTGGATTTGTCGTGGCCACTGATGTTTTTCTTTAAGGGGAAGGGTACGGAGCATGCTGCCCAAAGTGCGATTGAATCGTTCTGTTGCCCCATTACCCATGGGGTGGTAAGCTGTCGTGTGAGATTTTGCAACACCAGCCAGATGAAGGAGCTCTGCAATCAAGTTGCTCTCGAAATTGGTGCCCTGATCGGAATGTATCCTCTCAGGGAAACCGTAAACACAGAACACATTGTCCCAGAGTTTTTTGGCGACCTGCTTTGCCGTCTGATTGGCACAAGGGAATGCATGAGCAAGTTTGGTGAAATGGTCGGTGACCACTAGGACATCCACAGACCGCTGCTTGCTGTCCTCCGCTGACCAAAAGTCCATGCAAACTAACTCCATCGGGGCAGAGCTCTTGATGCTTTCCAGGGGCGCACGAGCAGCAGGTTCCGGCGACTTCCCAAGCACACATCTCTGACAGCATCTGACATGTGCCCTCACATCTCTCTCCATATCAGGCCAGTAGAATCGCTGCCTTGCCAGTGAAAGAGTACGGTCCTGACCCTGATGACCTGCCAGGTCATGAATGCCTAATAATGCCTTTTCCTTTAGATTCAGAGGCAACACATATTGAGATCTTCTCTGCTTGGACACGGGATCTCTCGTCACCCGATACAACACCCCATCATGGACTTCCAACTTGTCCCATTGCTTGAACAATCTGAGGACCTTCGAGTCAGCGCCATGCCTTTCACGCCTAGATGGTCGCTTCCTGGCTGCAACGAAGGGCAACACCTTAGAGATGCAGGGGTCTTGCTCTTGACTCAGTTGCAGCTCCTGGGCAGAGAACATGGGCGAAACAACCTGACCATCCGACAGCTGTTGGACGTGTTGGGTCAGACAGAGTGCTCTGGACTCCGCTGCATCAATCCAATCACAGTGTGCCTGACAAAGAGCTCTGATCTCAGCTGAACCACACGCCACCATGGGTGTTGGATGGTTCCCCGATCTGTAGCTTTGAGACTGGCAGCTGACCCTGAAAACATCCTGCACAGAGTCCTCCTCTATCCCATTAGCTTCCTGCATCAGAGTGGGATATGGCTCCCTCAGCAGCCTCTGACAAATGGGTTTTGCGAAGAGGTCGCGACTCAAAGCATCAGCCACCACATTTCTTTTCCCGGGCAGGTGTTTGAGATCAAAGGAGTAAGATGCAAGCTTTGACACCCAGCGGATTTCACATGCGTCAAGCTTCGGCTTTGTTAGAAGGTATGTAAGAGGATTATTATCTGTCCAGATGGTGAAGCTACGGCCTTTCAGCCAGTGGCTGAACTTTTCACATACACTCCACTTCAAAGCCATGAACTCCAGTCTGTGAGCTGGATATTTCCGTTGCGACGCACTGAGGGTCTTGCTTGCAAAAGCAACAGGTCTGGCCTTGGACTCTCCTCGTGGCACTTGAGAGAGCACCGCTCCAAGTCCGTCCAATGACGCATCAACTGACAGGATAAATGGCTCGTCAAAGTTCGGATGGGCCAGCACAACACATTCCAACAGCATGGTCTTCAACTGGTCAAAAGCATTTCCACATTCCGCTGACCAGTCTGCAGAGGTAAGCTTACGATAGGTACCTAGAGGCTTCCTATCCTTAGCTGACCGTCCCCGTCTCTTCTGTCCAGCCGTAAGTGCGAACAAGGGCTTCGCAATAGAGGAACAGTTTGGGATGAAATGCTGATAGTAAAATACCATGCCAAGGAATGATTTGATTCTCCGGACAGAAGGCGTGCACTCATCATCCTCCATGAGGTCTTGCACTGTCATCTTGGTGATGACCTCCACTTTGGCAGGATCGACAGCCACACCCTCACCATTGATGACATGGCCAAGGAACCCAACTTGTTTTTGAAGCAAATGGCATTTCTTAGGGGCCAGTTTCAAATTGTTCTCCCGCAACCTCTGAAACACTGTGTGGAGTCTGGACAGGGCCTCATCCTCTGATGATGCAAAGACAAGAAGATCATCAAGATAACACAGGAGTTTTGTGAAGTTCATGTCCCCAAAGATCCCAATCATCATCCTCATGAAGGACGCGGGACTGTTACACAGTCCCTGTGGCATGCGATTATATTCATGCAGTCCAAGGGGGGTCGTGAAAGCTGTGTACTTCTTGTCGTCTTCGTGCATGGGGATGTTGAAGAAGCCAGAAGTGAGGTCCATGGTGCTAAAGAGGCAGTTGCCACCAAGAGCAGCCAGACAGTCAGACTGGTGCGGCAAGGGATGGGCGTCCTTTAAGGTTCGGGCATTCAGCCACCTGAAGTCTGTGCAAATCCGCAGCCCACCATCTTTCTTCCACACCATCACCAGTGGCGAGGCATACTCGCTTGAGGACTTTCTGATAATCCCCTTCTCCTCCATATCAGTGAGAGCCTGCCTCAACTTCTGATAGTGGGCAGGAGGGACTCTCCTGTATGGCAAGCGAAAAGGGCGATCATCGGTGAGATGAATGCGGTGTGTGTATCCCTTGACCTCACCACAGTCCAATGAGTGCCTGGAGAAGATGTCTTGATAGTCAATTAGCAACTGTGAGAGCCGAGATTTACAGTCTTCACTGACCTGACATGAGTCTATGTCAATGTCACTTAAGCCCAATTGTGACAGGCTTTTAGCCAACTGATCAGCAGGAGAGGCACTGGGCGAGGTGTCGGGTTGCTGTTTCAGTGTGTCAGGTACTTGTTTCTCCGTATGAGATTGCTGTATCTCAATATCAGGTTGCTTGTTGTCTGCGTCTGATTGTTTCTCTGAAGCCACATGTAGACCCTGAAAAGCATCCAGATCCTCAATTGCCAAGCATGGAGACACATCAGCCAATTTGCAATTTCTCTTCAGTGTGACAGCTTTGTCAGATGGGTTCACAACTGTCATTGGCACCCATCTATCACCCCAGAGAGGTGTGACAAGACGACCCACCAGAACACCTCGTGGCATGGCTTTGGAGTTGGTAGGCTCCACAACAACGGTGCTTCCAGGTGACATTGGCACGTTAGCAGGGAGTCTACCCCAAACTAAGTGTTCATGCCTGGGTAGGAGTGTCACTGCTTGGGTGAGCTTGACAGTGCCTATTTTGTCAGGAACCTCACTCCCTCTCCAGCGCTCGACATTGGTGAACATCGACAAGAAATGCTCAACATCGGGGTCAGGCTGATGCTCGGGTCTGGATGCCATGTTCCAATAGTCATTATCACCCTTCAGGACACGAATCACGTGCTTGATGATATTTGAGCCCAAGATGAGATCATCGTGCTGACCAGGCACAACCAAGGTAGGTACGACACAGCGAACACCGTAAAGCTGCATCTCCAGGTCATAAAAACCCTCAGGTCGAGTCTGCAGACCACCACAGCCAATCAAAACGATGTTTTCTTCAGGGTGCTGCTTCTCAGGCAAAACACCAGCAGAGCTGAGTTTCTCTACTGCATGTTCGCTGATGCTACATGCCATAGAGCCAGAGTCCAACATGCCTTTAAGCTGCACACTGTGATTGACAAGGACAGGAGCATAAAACAACTCACTGAAAGCTTCGATCTTCTGCGCGGCTTGAATGACTATTCGGGTCCCCTTAGGTGCTTTGGCACAGCAGTCCTCGTATAAACGAGCTGGGTCGTGTGGATCAGAGAGGGTTTCATCCACAATACCCACACCGCCCCTCTCCAGGTGTGGGTTTTCTAGTTTAACTGTTGGTTCTGCCCACCAGTGCTGTTGGCAGGCTGAGAGCGGCGATGGTTGGTCTGATCAGGGCAGTCCCTCTTCCAGTGACCAGGCGACAAGCACTTTAAACATCTGTTCTCTTGCCTGCAGTGAGACAATGTGGAATGATCAGAAGCTCTACAAACCCTACACACCTTTTGAGAAGAACGAGGCTCTGTGGCTTGAGCCCTGAGGTTAGCTGGCACTTGTGTATGCTGTGTAACCAGTCGGTCTAACAAGTTCACCAAACTCCTCATGCAGACATTGTCGACACTTGCAGCAGTCATGGGTACTGTGGATGGCACCGAAGGTACAGCAGTGTTCGGGATTGGTGCATTATCAGCTATGGGCTCATGATACTGGGAATGAACTTTGTGCTCTACTGTGCTTGGCTTAAGTGACTTCACAGTTGTTGCTCGAGCTTTCCTTCCCTGCATGTGCTCATCAAGTCTCTCTTGGATCTCACAAGCCGACCATTTTCCTGCAGACTTGAACTTGAAAACACTTGCAAGAGACTGGTCTGGGCAGTGTTTGATAAACATCATACTGACCTCATGGCCTGGGTCATCAATGCTTCGGCCCTGCCTTTTCAGACATTCATCGGCTACATCAACTGTTTTATTTAGCCTTATCCAATATTCCATAGCATCTTCACCTGGCATGGGCAGTGTATTGTAAAAATCTGCTAAAGGCATGCTCGAGTATGTCAGTTCGCTGAAGTGTTGTTTCAGAATATCAAAAATCACATGGGGATTTACAGTATGGTCAATAGATGTGTTGTTACGCAGCTTTATCCTCACCACATCCCCTGCTTTGCCCATAAGCCTTGCCAGGACTTCTTGTGAATGCTCATGAACTGGAATAGCTCGTTTCTTTAAGTACAGTGTCATAAGACTTTCCCACTCATGAACTGTGAATTTTTCTGAACTATCACCCCTGAATATGGGAGGCTCCTTTGCATCTGACTGCATGACAACCTTGACGTTAGGCAATGTCATCTCTGAGGGCTGTACAGGAGTACTGGTGTTGTGTGTGCTCCTGTCAGATTGCAGCTTAGCTGTAATGGATTCACCTAACTTTTCAGCTAACTGTGTAATGAGTGAGCCCAAGTCTGGAGTCTGCTCGACCTGGCTAGGCATGGCACGATCTACATAACGTGTAGAGGTAAGCTGTGGGGTGTGTAATGTTGTGACATTAGGCCCTGGTGTTCTGGACTCGAAGGGTCGAATGAACAAACCCCTTCCCACACCAAACTGGTCCTCAACAGAGTCACGCTCAGCATTGTTCCCCTCACCCTCAACAAAATATGTGAAACCCTCTGCCATATTTCAGTCACTCCATACACAGAAAAAAATATGAGAGAAAAAAACAATAAAATTAAATCTGAATGGTGAAACAGGAAGAGCACCAAATAACAGATCTGGATGATCACATCAATCAGCAATCAATTGCACATCAGTAAAACCTTCCCTTAGATGCCATTATATCGATGAAACATCACCTGGTTGCAGTCCAAGGGAATACCAGACTACAGTAAAAGGTGAGTGAACGCAGCTTCCCACGGCGAACGAGCTGACGTCGATCTTCAGACCAATCCTTGAAAGGTCACGGCACCATTGTAACGGGCGTGCATTGTCTTTAACAGTTTGACATCAGGATGAATGCACGTCCATTAACCCTTAGATGTTCTGCGTTGTGTTTTATGTTGTGCTGACAGAAAGAAGGACCCGGACCACGACCAGCTGCTGGTTGCTCTTTTAATGAAGGCAGGATGGTGGATTTGTCTCTGTACAAATCACAGAAAGAATAAAATAAGCTCTGTAACATGCAGTCTCCTCCACACAGCACACAGGTCTCAAACTCCTCCTCTCAGCTAATCTGGCACGGACTGCTCATACATACATGACTGATACTACCTTTTAGTATTAACAAAAAAATACTTTTAACCCCTTAACATCCTTCGCCCGCCGGCGGGCGATTTGCCCCTCCCGCGACAGAAATTATGATACGCAGCAATATATACAGCTTCAACTTCCGTCAATATGGACATGCTATACATCGTTAGAAAGGTTAGAGTCTCCGCAAGGCAACCATCCAGTTGATTTTACAGACATCATGAGCACCAAACTATAAATCATTCATATTTACCGGCATGGTAAACGTGAGGTACATAAAATAAACAGCGACTCCCTACCTTTGAAGCAGTCTTGAAGCCCAATTATGTGTCCATTCCTCAATTGTTTATATTCATTCTGTTCATAAGACTCCACTGATCAAAAGTATCAAAATGGTTTTTTATAAAAATATTCCAGCTTATGAATATTGTCCTGTAAAGTCCATTGTTCACCGTCTGCCAACTTTGATCGTCAAATAAAATCCAAACTTTCCTGAGCCTTAGCGATATTTTCCTTAGTTCCTGTATAGTGTTGTTGGGTATGCTTGTTTTCCTTATCTTCCTACCTACAAAACAAAAGTGTCCCTATCTTTTTCTGTTGAGTTTTCATCCCGGTACACCCCGTGAAAGAGACCAAGCGCTCCCAGTTTGGAGGACCAATAGGCTCGGTCTTCTGTTCTTTGCAGCCCTAGTATAGCCTAGGCTTATTGGCTATCGACATGTCAATCATTCAGGATTGTAGCCAATAAATTTACCTTTCCAACGATGGTAGGCATGTCCATGGGGGGGTTTGTATGACCCACACTATGACGCCGCGTAACCTAGCTTGCTGTCTGACTTCTCAGAGCATAGCGCATGAGCGTAGTAGTGACGCATGCTCGCCCGGACATTTAAACTTTTTTCTACGGCTATTTTGGATATTTTACGACGCCGAAAGCTACAAAGATGACCAAGTATGTACTGGAAGAGGCTTTGGAGGCTTTTGGAGATGGTTATGGTATCTGAAGAAAGTGAAGATAGTGAATATGACTCTGAGAAAGAGGAGATGTTTACTGACGGACTTCACTACAGCTTAGATCGGTGAGTAACGGTATCTTTGATAATGCTTTATAGATTATATCTGTTTATTTATTTATTTATTAATTTAGCCATGAATGAAAGCTGAATTAACGTTAGTGGGTGGGGGGGTTTCTGCTTATTCAGAAGTACAGTAGAAAAAAGTGAAAACAATACAGTAAAGTAGCGTTTCACAAAATGGCTGCCAGCCACTAAATCAAAACAACACAGTAAAGCCAAGGGGTGGTGGGGGAGGGGAGGGGAGGGGATCTGATTATTTAGACTTATTTAGACTGTAAAATACAGTAGCGTTTCACAAAATGGCTGCCAGCCACTAAATGACAACTACACAGCACAATACTTTGCAAATTGTCCCCTGGTAGCTGTAGTTTCAACTGTAGGACTAAAGTTATATAATCCACCTCTTTCTTTTTGTGCCCCTAATTCTACTTTTATTTAGATTTTTTTTTATCACGCATGTAAACAAATTGAACTGTTTTTTTATTTACTGTATTGACTTTACATTAGGCTTTTATTTATTGTGAATGCCCAGACACTGGGAGTATTACCCCAATACAATTATTCTGTTTATTACAGTTATTTTTCTGATGTTTTTGTGTAATTTTTTTTACTATAATTTGTTTACATCTGTGCATTACATTGTGATTTGTAGGTCACAGACTGACAGTGATGTAGATTGGGAGCCTGAGACTGAGGCAGACAGACCCCCAACCCCCTCTCCTGCTGTGGGTCGTCAGAAGCGTCAACGATCCTCTTCTGCATCACCTGGATCAAGGACCTGCATCAACATCCCACCCCCACCCATCCACCTCATGTTGCACTGCACCCCCAAACCCAACAGTATTTGCATTACTTTTTACTTTTATACACTTTTTTATAGTTTTTGTATGTTGTTCATATTTAGTTCATATTCTGTATATTTTGTATAGTTTATTCATTGTTCATATTTTGTTGATATTGGCACAGTTGTACATATAGTACTAGTACATTTGAAGAATAAAAAAAATCCTTGTTTGAAATTCAGTTCAGTATAGTCTGTCATTTTTGTTACTTAGCATTCTGTAGTGTCTTGTCACATGACAATATTTCAATATAGCCAGCTAAAAACCTGTGGAGACCCCTCCAACCACCCATCAAATGAATATGTAAAAAAATGTGTTTTGAACCATGGTGAAAGGTTTTATAGTCACCAAAATGCTTCAGCAGTGTTTCCAGTGTCACAGAAGTGAGTAAATGCATTTGGCACAATTTGGCCATTTGGAGACGTTTTGGAGAGGTTTGGGAACGCCAGTGACACCACTAACTAAAAACACCATAACTTTCATAAGGTTAGGCCTAGAGGTCTGAAACTTCATCCAGGTGTGGTTGACAAGATGTAGAAGGTATGTGGTATGGTGGTATATGCCTGGCATAAAGCATTGCCTAGTTATTGTTATTCAAAAATGGCATAGTTTAGACGAAGACAAAAAAAATGTTTTTGAGCCATGTTTGAGCTGATGTAGTTTAGGTTGTGTGTGTGCCACATACTGAACAAGCACATTTTCAGAAACTAGAGTTTGTCAGCTTTCAAATGAGGTATCATACATGCATCTAGGACTAGCAGTTATTGTGTTATAAGCTTTTCCATTTGGGTATGCCAAATAGGCGAAAATTACCCAAAATAGGTGGATGCTAAGGGGTTAAATAAAAATGTGAAAATTAATGAAATAAATTATAAAATGCTCAATGTAATTGACAACATGAATTTCTTTTACATGCTTATGCAACCAGTGTAAAACTATGCTAAATGAATTATAACATAACACATAACATAATGCACATACCTGTACAAATCACAGAAAGAATAAAATAAGCTCTGTAACATGCAGTCTCCTCCACACAGCACACAGGTCTCAAACTCCTGTTAGCAAATAACATACAGAAAAGCCTGTAAACTAGCATGTGGAAACGTGTCTACTTTCAAACTTGCAAAAAAAGTCAGTTTACAAAGTTCATATTCAATTGACACATTAACTGCATGTTCACTACCTAGAAATTAGCATTTAAACATGCATAAAACAAGGTTTGCATTGTGCAAAAACCGAAATAAATGTTCAAAAATAACAACCAAAATAATACATTACCTCCTCTCAGCTAATCTGGCACGGACTGAGAGAAGCACTGGAATGACGGCACAAGGCCTGCGACCTCTTAAAGTGACAGTACAGGTATTAACACCTTGGTCTGAATACAACATTCAGGCATACATACAAGCAATAAAACACATCTTAAACATATAGAAACAATATTCATCAGGATTTGGTGACATTTCAAACGTAAAAATAAAGATATAATTTCAACCTGGTTACACCTGCTTGGGACTGCTTGGTTGTATCATGCATGATGGTCATAGGGACTGGGACATAAGTCTGCAGTGGACTAATGGCATCTGGTGCACCTGTGATGTGAGCAGTATGCACTGTTTGTGTAGTTGTCTGTATGGTGTGTGATTTTAAATCACCTCTATCATCAGGTGGAAGCAGTACATCTCAGTTCTTAAAAACAGCATCAGTACAGTCCTTTGAAACAACTCAACCATCACACTGTCCTCTAACTCAAGCAAGTGCTTACTGCACATACATTAACTGATGTAGTCAAAGCAGCTCTCCTGGTCTCCCTCCTCGAACTCAGGCCAGTCCTGTTCTGAAACTAAAACGTCCGAGCCTTTCAGTTTCCTCCCTTGCTTTAACAGTTGCATTTTATACTTTCTGTTGGCAAATCTTATTGTTACAGCCTGTTTGTCTGTGTTGCTTCTCCGGGGGAGAGGGTGACAAGCTTCGATGTTTGTGCTTTTTACGTCTATCCCTTTGGAGTGCAGGAATGCTGTCACCTGTTGCTCCACAGAGTTAGCATCCTCCTCGTTCAGCTCCTCTCCGTCTCCTCTCGTCACTGCTCCAGCATATGACCGTGGTTTAATCCGCAGTCCGGTCACAATGATGTTATTGATCCGGGTGTATTGCTCCAGATCCTCCACTCGATTCTCGAGTAAGGCGATCCTCTTTGCCTTCTCCGTGTTCTGTAGCCGCAGAACTTTGACCTCCTCCACTAGGTCCAGGATGGTCTTCTGCTGCATCCTGACAGCAGAGATTTCCTCACCCAGAAAGTCGAGGGATTTTTTTATGTCCTCAATCTCCTCGATCGAAGGAGCTCTCTTCGGGGGCATTGCGTTTGTTGTTACGCCACCCGCAGCTAGCCTAGCCGACTAGTTAGCACACTAGTTAGCACACCAGCTGCAACTCACCGTTGATTTAAAGTTCATAAGGAGTCAAAGTTGGCGGATGGGCCAAAAAGGCTTCAGTCTTCATGTACAAATGAAGTACAAAAAGATATTCTCCGAGGCACTGGGCAGCAGCAGCCGCTTCACCCACAATGTACACACACCTGTGTAACACCTGTGTAAAACCGTAACCTCTGACCGCTGACCTCTGATAGTCTGGTAAACACATCACATCCTACTCATTTCAGTCAGTTAACTGTTCCTAGAGTGCATCATATCACCTGCATCAACGTTTTACAGTTTCAATAAAGCACACATTCTCTCTAGTTAGCTTCTGTTTCTCAGATACACATAAATCCATTGTCATTTGTATTCTATAAACATTCTTTGTAAATAAATTACTAAATTAATACATTTTCTTCTTGATGGTATACAACTGGTTTAAAATCAGCTATTCAAATGTAGTGTAATTCAAAAAACCAGGCAACATGCTCAGGTATCTAACAATCAATTTTTAATTTACAAACTTCAGTATTTAAATTTAACAAACTACATCTTCATTATGAATACACAAACAAAAACTATATTCATATCAGAAGGGCAGCTTGTATGTTGAGTTTAAAACACCCAACTGTAATTTCAAATAAAAACTGATACTCCTCTATCGTGAAGGGCAGCACTAACAGAGATATTAAGATTAATTTCATTACTTCTCAAGACAGAAAAGGATCTGACAGAACCTTATCATCCTTATTTATTGTAAAGTGTTCACCGTTTGCCCCCAGGAACCTATACCCAACCTGATTTGTTGTCAAAATAGGTTTTATTGAATCAAAACTAGCAGCAGACAGCAATGAAGGATGACATATCATAAATGCTGCCTGTAATATTAAAGCGCTAGTAACACTACTTTCATTAGATGCCATAAAATCTTTTGGCTTGAGTGGCCACTTTTAATGGTCTGTTTTGGAGGCTATGGGCTTTGGTCTAAACTTCATATGATTAAGGTTTTTACTCCAACCCATCTGCATTGGCTCTTGTAGGTCAACTTTGTTTCCCCCCCTATTCTGGATCTTCTCATCCGAGTCCAGCTGTTGGAGCTCTCTCAGGAGCAAATGCCATGACAACAATCCCCTGATGTCATTCCTGTGTTAGTCATCAACACACAACGTCAGCTTGCCTATGTATACTGAGACTATTTTGGCTTATATCCAAAATGCTTCTCAATCTGTCCCATATCTTTTATCCATATATGATGATTTTGGCTCCTCAGCCGAGTACAAAATCATTTAGGCCAAATCTGCTCTTATACCCCTAAACATTCTCAATTTCTTTAGATACATCAGCAGTGAGGCCTTCCTGTTTTTGTATTGCATTGTGAAACTGTTATTTGGATATTGTGATGACCCCTCTCACTCCTGTACTCTGCCTCTGGTTGTGTTTTCTCCTCCCCTTTCAGGAAGTACAGTAGGTTCCACGTTCACCATGGGTTGCTGATTTGGAATGTTTTCATAGTTCAGTCTGCTTCTCTGTCACAGCTCCCACATGGTCTCCTGGTTTTATTTGGTTCGTTTTGTCTTTTCTTTCAGCCCCTTACACCTTCACGCACTGTTCTCCATTCACCCATGCATCATGTACGTTACTGATTTTTCACACCTTCTTGACTTTTTTTTTACCTCCAAACCTCTTTGTGCGTTCACTCCCGAAATCAACATCATCAGTTCCCTATTTTCCCAGCCCCCTCTGGAATAGAACCTCAGTGGGCTCTCTGTACCTTACATTAAACTTTACTCTTGAGTGCTGCAGTTACCATAAACACCAGACATCGCTGCCAGATGGGTTGCATTATGATACATCATAATCAATTTGGCTTTGTTAAATAATAGAGCTGTATGTGTTATATGTGTTTCCTTACAACAGTGCCCAGTTTCTGTATCATGGGTGATAGCTACATTCACTTAGGTCATGAGAGACTGAAGGCAAACATGGGGACCGACCTCAGCCTTGATACCCATGGTCCATTGGTTTGGAAGTGGCAGCATATACTGGGGCTCCCTACCTTCTTCTAGTTCCAATGTGGCAAATATTTAGCCATTACTCTGCCTCCTTTAGTGATAATTGTACATCTAGTAAATGTAGTTACTTCCAGTGTTCACTTTGTTTAAATAGTAAATGCATTGTTGACCATGGGCATGTTGGTCTTGAAATGAAGCGTATTGTTGGTACATTGCTATCTTGAGGCAGTGGAAAGCAATTGTGTAAAATCAACAAAAATCGGAAATCAACACTGCAGTACTTTACTGTTATCTTAAGGGCGCATCATCAACTTCAACTTCAACTTCAACTTTTATTATTATTTATATAGCACTTTAAAACAACCACAGCTGAAACAAAGTGCTGTACATAAATAGATAAAACAACACAGGGACATAAAACAATTAACAGGAAATAACTACTAAAATAATTGTATAAAACAAATTAAAAACAATAAAACAATAATTAAAAAACAAACAAACCATAAAACACTAAAACAGGAGCAGAGTCTCATGCTCGGTTGAAAGCCAAGGAATAAAAATGGCTTTTAAAACGAGTTTTAAAAATGGACAGTGAGGACACTTGTCTAATATTTAAAGGAAGCTCGTTCCATAGTTTAGGAGCAGCAACGGGAAAAGCCCTATCCCTCTGAGCTTCAAAAGTGCTGTAGTGTGAGGAAGGGCTTTACTTTTGCCAGCTGTCCAATGTGAAAAAAGCTGGACTTCACCACAGCACTAATTTTGCCGATCCAATTTAAAATCACTGTCCATCTTAAAATCAAAATCAAGTTTGAGACTGTTGGCATAAAATAATCTGCCAAAGGATCCAAGTCAAATGGAGGGGATTCACAAAGGCCACTGGGACCAAACACCATCACTTCTGGGGGGTTTTCGTTGAAGTTAAGAAAGTTCAAGGCCATCCAGGCTTTGATGTCTTCAAGACATGCCAGAAGTGGTGTTAGGGAGAAAGCATCAAGATAGTAAGAGGCATCTACATAGGTGGGTGCACAGTGCACATACACACTTGTTATGAATGTGAATGATTATTATTGTTTACATCAACATATTTTTAAAAATACTTGTGATAATTGTTAGTCATAATATTTATCAGATATAGCTAATCCGAGTAATGACAAATAAAATTGTTTAATTATTTGACCAATCGTGGCAGTACACCTAGGTATTTAAACAGACCCATCAACTTGAGGGTGTCTGTCATGACCATGGACACTGACTTTACTTTTATATTAATACAAGAGTATGTAAGTTGAACAAAACATCACTCATTCAACTATAGTTAAGTATCGGTGTATTTGCACATAGATTGCAACAGCCAAATGATGGGGCAGATGATTGGGAGATGGTGGAGGTCCACTGGCCAAGGCAAGGCAAGGCAGTTTTATTTATATAGCGCATTTCATACACAATGGCAAGTCAATGTGCTTTACATAAAACAGAAACATTAAAACATATAATTAACCCCCCCCCCCCACCCCCATAATAAAAACAAAGTACAGAAAAATAGAAAGAAATACATAAAATGCTAGAATAGAATAGAGCATTAAATATAAGATTGCAGCATAAAATAATAAATTAGCTTTAAAATCATTAAAAGGACATAGAGTGCAAATTAAAGATTAAAATGTAAAGTGCTTTAAAAGAGCTCAATCATAAGCACAGGAGAAGAGAAGTGTTTTTAACCTGGATTTAAAAGTGTTCACAGTTGGGGCTGATTTCCAAGGACAACATATTTGTCCCTTAGTGATGCCTGTTTCACCAGGCTATAACAGACATTTGCAGTAAATGACTCCATTTTGCTGTAAAAGTCACTACTGAGCTACATTTCTCTGCCAGTAAGTTGTACCAGCATCCCCTCAGTTTAACTGGAGGCATATCCCCATCTGCCATAAATTCAACCATACACACAGTTACATTAGGCCTAGTCCAACATGCCAATGAGTTTAATAAATTCATGATACCTTCTAGCCAAGAACAGGTAAATAGGATATCTGGACCTTGGGGTTCTTGGTGCGATTGACTGCATGTAAAACTACAGGCCCAATCAGAGAACACTCTGATATATGTGAACTATAAGGGAACTCATTCTATCAACAGCCAGGTGATTTGCAATGCAACTTGTAAAGTTAAACATGTATTTGCAAATTATACGTTACATTATAATTAAATATATTTATACTGGCCACTCTGTCATTCCTGCAGTCTTCTTCAGAGATCCTGGAGAGGTGGCTGTCAGGGGATAATGTCTGTCCATTAAAGACTTGGCTGATGACACCATTTAACATCTACAACGTCTACAACATGGCATGAATTGTCCTTCAATCGAAAACACGCAGTGCAACTGAAAACATTTGGAGTGCTGAAAACAAATTTTATTGAAAGCATGTGAAGTTTCACAACTTCCCACTCTTTTTTATCTGTCAGACACCACAGCCATGAATCTATTAAAGCCAGATTTGCTATTTAAAATAAATTGTACCATCTATCACACACCAGAATGTGGTCCTATATTCATATATTTGGGACACACATTACAAGGGTCTTTACTCCCTCCAGAGTTAAAGCAATATTAGATGTGCCCAAACCCATAAATATATTACAAATGGGGACATTGTTAGAAATGTTAAGACAAATGATGTATGGTCCCAAGATAAGATTTGTGTTGTAACTGCAATACTTATCTACCTGGTATGGCATTATTTGGGAAATTGTAGTAATTACAAAGAAAGAACAATGGCTACAGTTTATTTTGGTCCAAAAATACTTGGGATACTCTTCTCTTTTACAAACTCTTGTACACACCCTTTACCATACAAAAATGGCATAATTATAAGTATAGTATACAGACATCCAATTATGTTTTTAATTTGCATCGAGACAACCATTTATGAAATGGTTACTTTGATGAGGACTGGCTGTTTCTGACATTGTTTGTGGAGGTTGAGGCAGATTGGTTAAATGTGGATCTACAGGAGATGGGCAGAAACTGGGTTGGGGGACCTCAGATGCACCAGGAGACTGTCGACGAAAGCAAGTGAGTTAAATCTTGAAGCATTTCAGTAAATATGGGTGGTAGCTGTGTGATTGAACTGGACTAAGGTGGTGCACAGGACAGGGAGGCATTTATAGACATGTGACAGAAAGAGGACTGTTTCAGGTGTGTCCTGCTCCTGAACTTCATCTAAACGTATCTCTAACTAGAAGGACCACAGAGAGACTGCTGAATAACTAGGTTTCCCAAGAGAACACTAACAGCGCCTCATCCTTTATACTTAACTCCAGTGACTGTGCAGAGGCTGAAGCAACAAGCTGAGATTCCTCCTGCCTTTGTGCGTGGATCACACACACAAACCAAAGGATCTGGTGAGGAATACAGTATGCTTATTCCAAACAGGTGGAAACACTTTGCTTAATAAAAAGATGATTTGTTTAGGTTATCTGTTTTGCATTAATGTTATCCCTAAGCCATATGTGACAGAATACTCAAATTAAATGTTATAGGTGAAGTGTATATTTGAAAGGATCTTATCTTTAAGAATCCCAGCCCATAACTTTAATTTCAAACCATAACTGTGACTAAACAATTGTGTTTTACTGATTACTGATACATTAAAAAGCAGATTAGTGCACAGCATACTGGCTTCCATTCCACGCTCAAACAGAAGGAGGAGAGCATTCCCCCCTTGTCTATAGCCACTGCCAGTAAAGGAAGCTTGGATGCACTTTTTGCAGGAAGCCTGAGCAGCCTGGCTACTGCAGACCCTGCCAGAAGTGCCTGGAGTCACCCTGAGCTCCTGGATCAGGCAAAGCTGCCCCATATCCCAGCAGATGCTCTGACCGCCTCTGAACTCCATCCAGATGCTTAAGCTCTGAGCTTTCCTATCAAGATCCACATTAGAAAGACCAAAAGTTCAAGTATCTACTCCTCCCTGATCCTCTTTGTATCCTTACTATTCCAGCATTTATAAACCTCTTAGAAGTTTTACCATGAGCTTAACACCTCAAGAAGGTGTTGTGTTAAAAACAGGAAGCTGTTGGAATTGGATAACAAATGCTGACTTGTAATGGTTATCTCAATCAACTAAGTGCTGCTGGTTTACACATCTGTAAATTCTGTTTGATTGGCATAGCTTTAAGGTGGTATGTTGGTGATAATGTTGGCAATGACTGATTGACCGAAACTGCTCAGTGAGACTAGCATGGATGGTGAAGACTTCCTGGGCACTTTAAATGAACACCTTCTGCTTATTTTAACAATTTAACAATGATTACATTTTTCAATCAATATAATGCAGGAAAATTGCAAAATGTTAAAACTGAGAGTGTCAGCAAAATGTGTCTGGCATGTCATTTGTTTTCCTTGTAATTCCACGTCTTCAATGCAATATCTGCTTGTAGCAATTACAGCATTATTAAGATAAAGCTTTGATAAAATTTCAACAAGAATCCTCGTCATGTTTTTCCTCTATGGATGAATGTTAGTTTTCTCCAATTGTCACAAACTGGCAGGTGGATGTTAGTCATTTATTCAAACTAAGGGTTACACAAATAAACAGTAAGGTGTGTAGAGCAAGGTGCAAAACCAAAAGAAGGACTTCTTCAGGAGGAAGGGGGTGAAAGAATGCCAGTGTGGGCCCAGGTGAACCAGATTACACTGACAACCCTCCACTATTACATCAGCCAGCTAGACAATGGGAGGGGTGTCAAAACTGGAATTACCAAATAAGCACTATAACAAATTAGCATATCCAAAAGCCCCTCTGAGACAATCAAATTGTCGCAAGACTCATACACAAAGTTCATACAAACTAAACCAAAGCATGAGCTGCAACACTTACCGTAAAAACCGGTGTATAGTCGCACCTTAAACGCGATTTTTTTTTCATTGAAAAGTGGAGTGCGTCTTATACACAGTGTGTCCTATTCACCAGTAAAATACAGAGAGGTTGGATCTGGATATGATTATAGGAATGTAAAAGGCTGTCCACACTAAGAACTATAACTATAACAATAACTATAATTATAAAGATAATGATGTGAGCATCCACACTTATGAAGTATAACGTCCTATAAACAGCTGTTGTCCAGCTGTGTCAGCAGTTAATTAAAATAGATGGTTAGGGTTAGCGAAAAATTAAAAATGAAACCAGGAGGGTTCACCGGTGGGTGCTGACTGACAACAGTAGATGTTGAAGTGTCTTGACGATCAGCTATTGCGCTGTGGCAATGACACATAGTATGAGCACCGATTTGAAGAATAAGAGATTCACTAACTTTGTTGTTTTTCCACTGGATGGAACAGAGGATGATGGTTTGTTTGACTCTGACTTTGATTCACAGCTCTGATGAAGAGTTTTTGGGACTTGAGTTAGCACACAGCTGCACACTGTATCAATTATGTCAACTGTGTTCTTTTAAAAGGTTTAATTGAAACTCAGCCTAACCTGAACCCAGTCTCAGTTAATATACTGGTCCAGTTCAGTTGAGCAAATCATTACTGGACCATTAACCATTAATCTGACACACTGTTCCAGGTGTAATATGTGTTTGATTGTGTTTCAAATAAAAGTAAATTGAGAAAGTTTTGGAGTGTAAACATGTGTGTCTATAAATGATTAGCTACTGGTACATTCAAATAAATCAGTCTTTAATAGAAAGGCATTTTCCCCACATGACACTCTCCAGAATAGACTGCTTCTTATACACCGATTTTTACGGAAATACCAAAGCTGCTAGACCAAGGTGCTAACTAGTTAACAGATACTTATGAGGAGTACATACTCAGTGACTCTACTGGAACCAAAAGGCAACCAGGAAACTGGCAACCTTCTAGGAACCAGGGAAATGCTGCCAAGACATTGGATGCTTTTCATTATGCTAACATCTCCTTGCTCCTCTCCTACACATCTTAGCTCCTCCCTGTGAGGATGTGAGAGAGATATGCAAGGAAGAGACACGAGGACAGAGGAATTTAATTCATCCTTCAGGACTCGCTCACTGCAACTACTCATGATGCATATCATACCAACTGTGAAATATGAGGAGGTCTGCAATCAATATCCAGAAATTGTTAAGTAACAGTTTAAACTATAAAGGTTATACTTAATATCCATGTACAATAAATTAACACATTAAAACTATCACTTAATCATTTCTACATTTTGATAAGGTGGAAGTAAAACACCTGATAACTGCTCCAAACATATAGCGTTTTAGTCCTTTTCAGCCTCAGGATGATTTTATAAGAGACACACAGTTTCATATTTTCCTGATGAGATGGAAATGAAGAAAATAGATGCACTTTGGCTTATTAAAAAAAAGATCAAGTTCTATGAGTTTTTTGTGATTCATCCGTGGATCTGTAATTTTTATCTCATGAATAAACATGAACAGCTGGTGTTGATGCCCTCATTCCTGTTCCAAAGGTATTTTTCCTGATGTGCTGTATGATGTGTTGATGTGTATTACAATAACAGCCCAACTTTTTATTGTCCCATCAGATCATCTTACCAATCAATAGACACACTGGATCAAACGGGTGCTGCCATCTGGTAAAAAAAACAACAAAAAAAACTAGAGCGGTTCCTCGCTGTAAGCTCCTCCAGAAGCCTCCTCTCTCCTCTAGGAGCATTTATGAGATTGGAGGATCCTCCATGATAGTAGAGGGGGGAGGATTTCTGGGTCAGAGGAGGAGAGAGGATGTGAGGAAGAATAAGTTAGCATAATGAAATGCACCCAATGTCTTTACCCACTTTCTCTGTCACACTAAAGTGAAAACAACAAACTGGTTGGTTTCCTGTTGAGATCAGCTTCTTCAGCCTAACAATTAGGATAAATAGCCATAATCAACAATTACTGGCACCCGTTCTTACCTTAAATTCTAAACTCATGGATTTTGTTCCCTTCTAACATCGACTCCACAAGGTTATCTAAACATACAACCTTGTGTGGTACTCCCGCAAACCACAATGTTAAGTTACCAAAAGCACATTAATCTGCTCTCCCCAAAAACATTTAAATGTTAGCATTCTCCAAACCACATGAATCAGTCCATATTGGCCCACAATGATTGTCCAGTTCAACTAAACAAGCTTCCATTTGTCACACTAAGGCTAGAATTACCCTTACCAATGGGTTTAAATCCAGGATGAGCCCCCATTTGTCACAGCCCTGACCTCAAGACTGGATAAAAAAAGGGCGACCACACATGAGTTGTAACTAAACATAGGTGTATTGTGCACAACTTAAAGATAACTTAAACTAAAAGACCACAACAACACCAAACAGGGTGGAAACCAGGGGAGAGACTGATCAGTTTATTCACTCAAGGAGCACTTTATTAGACACACCTGTGCAATCGTATTCAACCCAATACAGTACAAAACAGTGCTATCATTAATTGTACTTTTACAAAGCTTGTTAACATTGTCAAAAAGGTGATAATTCTACTTAATGTTTATGTTTGAGGATGTAGTGGATGTTTAATCCACCGGGAAGGGTGCAAAATATTAGTAAATTAGGAATGTTGTTGTATTATATTGCAACATATTGCAAACGTGTTCCTAATAAAGTGCTAGGTGAGTGTATAGAGCAGCCAGTGAGTTCAGGTGAGCCAAATCTCTGGTCACTACACCAATCATATAGAATAATGGAAATATCTTGACAGGACCCTCACAGTGTTTATAGTAACTACACTGTTGTTACATATCTAAAATGTTATTTTGTAGTTTGGCTAGACTAACATTTGTGGACAGTGATACATTTATTATAGACTGTTTTGCTTGAAAAATGTTGATGGGGTGAATACAACAGAAATGAGGAACTTAAGAATAACAGTACACATAATTAAATAAAGATGTCATTGTAACCTCCAGAATAGAGAGGGATAGAAAGACTAAAGTATTTTTAATGTTTTTTTAAATCTCAAAGGTGGACATTCATTCCAGGTGCCTGGCATGGATAAAGGCAAAGCACACTGCTGACTAGTGCTGCCCTGAGCCACAACTCTATAATATTACTTTACACTTTGAGAGAAGTTTACCACTTGGCTCTGGAGTGGGACACACGTCTGATATATACTCAAAAAGGTTCCACTCTATAGTCTCTTAGAAACTATTCAAAATAAGGAGGAAAAGGGAAAAAACAAGGAAGCAGTTTGTGTGGGCAGGTAGGCGGTGATATGTGACTCTACCAATAGTGCAGTCTCAGGTATCATATTTGTTCCATTGTTCTGACTCAAAATATTCCTACAGCTAGACACTTTTGGGCCTGTTTCTTCTTTAATGCAATAGCTCCACCTGCTGGTCACTGAAATACTGAAAAAGACATTAAAAACACTGGCCTTCTTCCTGTAAATTAGATGACACTAACATTGCATCTGTTACAATATCTATTGTGTACGCTTTGATATATATGGTGAGTAAGATGAAGACCTTCCTTTCTGCAATCACATTTTCTGTTTCATATAAGAAACAGCGAGGTTGTTTGAGCTGGTATGGAAGTTAATCCTCCCATTACATGAGAAGTGCTTTCAGTGATAATAATCAGATTAATTTTATGTGAAACCTTGTAATGATTCTTTTAAAGTTTTTAAAGCAATATAATGATTTTTTTTCATGATTAGTTACAGTAAAAAGTAAAGTAATATTCGCTCAGATTTTTTGGCAAGACAGGAAAAAAGGGTGAAATGGGTTAAAGTGTTGTGATATTGGAATAAATTTAGTTGTGATTACAATATACACAGGAAATTATTTGAGGAATTACCATTGTTACATATCTGGATAGGACGTAACATATGACATTCCACCTCCCAGCATGTCCATGTGGCCCTACATGGGTTAAATCTAACAGGACAAATTGTATATTGTTTTAGAAACATGGGCACCACATGTGAAGCTCATGTGGGTTCTCTAAATGCGGCCCATTTAAGGTCTATTCTGATCCCACTTAGACCCCATATGGACAAACATATGGGGCCTACATGGGTCTTGTGTAACTCAGCCAGATAGTGTCAGACCATGTTAAAGCGTTCAGGTTTAATAGAGGATGTTCTTGTTGGATTGTCGCATAGTCACATAATAAAACCAATAACAAAACCAGGAACTTTTGCTTTTATTTAGGTATTCAGTTGTCATTTCTCTAAAGTAAATGTTCCACTGAGCATCAGTGTTGTTTTCAATATTTTACATCAGCTCCCCACCCAGCCATGTCCATAAATGCAGTCTACGTGGGTACTAAGTGGGCATGGGCTTGAGCTGGGGACATTTTTCAGGTCCCACATGGAAAACCCAGTCAGAACCCACTTGAAGCCTGTATGGGCAAACACAGGTGGGGCCACCACTGGAAAATGCGGACAAACCCACTTGGGATCCATATCTGTAGT
>JAJDFG010001798.1:2500-26516 GCA_021039105.1 Scomber colias
GACGGGCAGGATATTAATCAGTGATTCATTTATTGTCACAAACGGTTTTAATTTCATCCATTAAAGCCGGAGTCAAACTGAGGAGAAGCTGGATGGATCCTGTAATAGAGTCTCACGCATGAAAGCTCCTCTCAACGTCGCTTTGAAGCCAAGAATGAAATTTGTTTGTAATGAAAAACAAATGAAATTAAAATTCAGCAGTTTTCTGGTTTAATAGCTTTTTTACAGCTTTCACAGCAGAGCTTTAATGATGATTTAAACATCCATTTATTACACTTATAATTAAATATACTTATTATACTGTTAGATTATAACTTGGTCACTAAGCTTGAAGCACATAAAAACCTTTTCTCTGAGGTTTTAGCAGCTTTTGACGGATATATGTTGAATATCAGAGGCGGACAGAGTACACAGCTTCCTTACTTGAGTAAAAGTACAGATACCCCTTGCTAAATTTTACTCAAGTACAAGTAAAAGTACTACGGTCAGATGTGTACTTGAGTAAAAGTACTACGGTCAGATGTCTACTTAAGTAAAAGTACTACGGTCAGATGTCTACTTGAGTAAAAGTACTACGGTCAGATGTCTACTTGAGTAAAAGTACTACGGTCAGATGTCTACTGAAGTAAAAGTACTACGGTCAGATGTCTACTTGAGTAAAAGTACTGAAGTTTTAAAAGTACTTGAGTATCAAGAGTACATTTTCTAAATATTGCATTACTACTGCCACAGTGCTTCCATTTATGTATAGAAATGTCCTCGATGGAGTTATGACAAATGTTAATGTTAATACCTTGGAGAAGAGAGAAGGAAGGAAAGGAGGGAGTAAGGAAGGATGGAAGGAAGGAAGGAAGGAGTAAGGAAGGAAGGAAGGAAGGAAAGGAGGGAGGGAGAATGTAAAAGGAATTGAAAGTAAAATCAAGTCATTTTCATCCCGGGCCGAGATGGACCTGCTGCGTCTTCTTCCATTGTTTCCTCCATGGTTTCCTTCCTTCCTTCCACCCTTCCTTCTCTCCTTACTTTCCTCCATGGTTTCCTTCCTTCCTTCCACCCTTCCTTCTCTCCTTACTTTCCTCCATGGTTTCCTTCCTTCCTTCCACCCTTCCTTCTCTCCTTACTTTCCTCCATGGTTTCCTTCCTTCCTTCCACCCTTCCTTCTCTCCTTTCTTTCCTTCCTTCCTTCCTTCCACCCTTCCTTCTCTCCTTACTTTCCTTCCTTCCTTCCACCCTTCCTTCTCTCCTTACTTTCCTTCCTTCCTTCCACCCTTCCTTCTCTCCTTACTTTCCTCCATGGTTTCCTTCCTTCCTTCCTTCCACCCTTCCTTCTCTCCTTACTTTCCTCCATGGTTTCCTTCCTTCCTTCCTTCCTTCCTTCCACCCTTCCTTCTCTCCTTACTTTCCTCCATGGTTTCCTTCCTTCCTTCCTTCCTTCCTTCCACCCTTCCTTCTCTCCTTACTTTCCTCCATGGTTTCCTTCCTTCCTTCCTTCCTTCCTTCCTTCCACCCTTCCTTCTCTCCTTACTTTCCTCCATGGTTTCGTCTCTCATCTAATCAAATGTACTTGAGTAAAGTCATGAGTACTTCCCAAAAATGATACTCGAGTAAAGTACAGATCCCTCAAATTTTACTTAAGTACTGTACTCAAGTAAATGTACTCCGTTACTGTCCGGCTCTGATGAGTATATATCAACATATCCTTCTATTAAACATTTAAATATTTCACATAACTCATCCTAAACTTTAGTCATTATATTTTAGCAGCTTTCATTCAGGTTCATGTCACTCAAAGGGCTTCACAGTCTGACTGAAGATGAAGAACAAGTGATAATAAAAAGAGAGAATAAGAGTAAAACTTAAAGAGCAAATTATAAAGAAAAAAGAAAAAATGGAGACAAATGCACACAAGAGAAAATAAGAATGATAAAAAAAGGTTTAAAGATTTAAATAATGTAAAATAAATAAGATAGAATAAGAGTAAAACATAGAGTAAAAAATAGGTTCAAATAGATTAAAATGAAATAAAAGAGATTTACTCCTTTCCTTCCTTCCTTCCTCTTTTCTTCCTAACACCTGTCCTTCCTTCCTTCCTTCCTTCCTTCCTTCCTCCTTTCCTTCCTTCCTCCCTCCTTACTCCTTTCCTTCCTTACTTCCTTCCTTCCTTCCTTCCTCCTTTCCTTCCTTCCTCCCTCCTTACTCCTTTCTTTCCTTCCTTCCTTCCTTCTCTCTCCTAAATCCCTTCTCTTTTCTTCCTAACCCCTTTCCTTCCTTCCTTCCTTCCTTCCTTCCTTCCTCCTTTCCTTCCTTCTCTCTCCTAAATTCCTTCTCTTTTCTTCCTAACTCATTTCCTTTCCTTTCCTTTCCTTTCCTTTCCTTTCCTTTCCTTCCTTCCTTCCTTCCTTCCTCCTTCTTTCCTTGACCTGAGGACAACAGGAGGATTAAATATTACAGCAGAACAATATTACTGCTGATTTTAAAAGAGTGGACTCACACAAGCATCTTAGTATCTTACTTTTCCTTTTGTAAAGAAACTGATGCTTTGATGTCTTATCAATTAAACAGCCCCAATAGTTTCACTTCAGTTCATAGAAAAACACACACAGCTGTATTAAAGTATTACTGTTAGTATATTAGCATCTTTACACTGGCTTCCTCTCTTTTAGCATTTAAAATTAAAAGCCTGCCTCCACATTTATTTTGAAGTCTCTCCCACTTCCTGCTGAGAACATTTAACAACATTAAATAAACCAACAGGAAGAAGAAAATCAGAGTTTCTAATGAAGCTAAACTGATTATTATTTTTAAACTCACCTTTTTAATCTTTCTTTTAAAGAGCACATGAAGCCTTGGTTTTATGCGTTTCCTGTTGAAACAGGAAGTTGGGGGGCGGGACATAGGGCATAGTTGAGGGGTCATACAGGAGTGTGAACCAATCAGATTTGGGGGAGACATTTTATTTTATTTTTAGGGATTTTAATGGATGAGAGAGGATGTTTAAATATTTATGAAGCTTTTATAAATTGAGATTTTAATTTACACTCACTTGTGCAGGATGATGTCACCATTTAAGATATTGTGTTTTACAGGAAGTAGAGGTCACATGAGGTAATTTAATGTGAACTTTAATTATCACTGATGTGTAATTAAATCTTCAAATCTTCAAATTGTAACTTTACTTGTTTCTTTTAATCTTACATTAGATTATTATGAGATTTTATTCCTTTTTTTTAATACTTCACTCTTATAATTTCAACATTTACTGTAGATGTAAAACACTTTGAGCTGCAAGATAAGATAAGATAAGATAAGATAAGATAAGATAAGATAAGATAAGATAAGATAAGATAAGATAAGATAAGATAAGATAAGATAAGATAAGATAAGATAAGATAAGATAAGATAAGATAAGATAAGATAAGATAAGATAAGATAAGGTAAGATATTCCTTTATTAGTCCCACTTGGGAAATGTACATTATTGCAGCAGCGAATAAAGAACAATAAAAAACAATAGTAGTAAAAAATATAGTGAAAAAAATAGTAATATTGGTGTTGAATAGATTTAAAGTGGTAGTGCTCAGGTATACTATTACTTTCAGTCCAATGTGAAATATATAATATAAATGTTTTCCCATTATAAAACCTCTATAATATAAATAAACTATATTAATTACCTAAGTTACTAATTATAGATATTACATAAGTTTAAGAAGCTGACTTCACTGAGATGTTAGTTTCTATCTTGTGAAGCAGAACATGTGATCAGAGCTGCAGCCTGCATGTAAATATCCTGATAAACTGATTTAACCCTTTATTGGGCAAATCATTATATTTGGTAACTTCTGTAAACATCCCAAAATATCCTTCCTTCCTTCCTTCTTTTCCTTACTTACATCTGTTCTTCCTCCCTCCCTCCTTCTCTCCTCCCTTCCTTCTTTCCTTCCTTCCTCCATCCCCCTTTCTTCTTCCTTCCTTCCTTCTTCCCTCCCTTCCTCCCTCCCTCCTTCTCTCTTTCTTCCTCCCCCCTACCTTCCTTCTTTCTTTCCTCCGTCCTTCCTTCCTTCCTTCTCATCCTTCCATCCTCCCTTCCTTTCAATGAGTGTCCTATAAAGGGTTAACTGGACGATAGATTCAGTTTCTACTTCCTGTTTAATAAAACTGTTGCTGTGCCGGTAACATCAGCTCCGTCTGCCGCTTCGACGCAAAGAGGAAATGTACTACACACACACGCTGTCAGCTGATATTAATTTATTGAACCTTCGGCCAAGACTGTCAGCTGACCGCAGCGAGCAAACACGGCGGTGATGGGAAGTGTTGACCGTGGAGAACATTGATCTCCAGCTGAAGGTTCAGATCAGCCGAACGGGGTCGAGCCGAGCCTCCGCCTGCCATGCAGCGCGGCGGGAGGCTCTCAGGTTTCACAGCAGCTTTTAAAGGGTCGATACGGGGGCCTGCGGGGGACATTTGTTTGATGTGATGGATGGCAAAGCAAACTGGAAATGAATAAATAGAAAGGTACATTAGGGACAAGCAGCACGTCCAGACATAACCCATTACTGTAGGCTTTAAAAGTTGGCTTTTATTTTGGGAGGTGAAGCTCTTCTGTTCTCCTTCGAGTGCTAAATGTTGCTACTTTAAATAATTACATCTGTTTTTTTTGGATAATGAGAGAGTCTGTTTATCTCAGTGTGTGTTTTTTAAAGCTGCCTCAGAACATAAATCTACTTCCCGCTGCTGCTGACCTGAGTGGAAGTTAAAAAAAAAATTAAGGTTTGCTTGATAAATTTGAGTTTGTGTCGTGATTTGTGTCTAGTGTCTCGATGAATCTGCAACTTTTTGTTCATTTATCTCTCGTTAGGAGGACACTGAATCACACACGACTATTAAATGAAGTTAAGGTAGACGCAATAAAGTGGCTGCGATACATCAAACTAACAATTAACTAAATATCCTGGTTCCCCTTTTGGCATAATTTGACTTTCTTTTTAAAGTAAAAGTACTTTAAAAGCTAAAGTAGCTTAAAGTGCCAACAACTGACTCCCATCCAAAAACCACCCACACGCCTCCTCCAGTTGCTGTCAATCAAATATAGACACGCCCCCTCCAGCTGCTGTCAATCAAATATAGACACGCCTCCTCCAGCTGCTGTCAATCAAATATAGACACGCCCCCTCCAGCTGCTGTCAATCAAACACAGACACGCCTCCTCCAGCTGCTGTCAATCAAACACAGACACCTACACGCCCCCTCCAGCTGCTGTCAATCAAACACAGACACGCCTCCTCCAGCTGCTGTCAATCAAACACAGACACCGACACGCCTCCTCCAGCTGCTGTCAATCAAACACAGACACCTACACGCCTCCTCCAGCTGCTGTCAATCAAACACAGACACCTACACGCCCCCTCCAGCTGCTGTCAATCAAACACAGACACGCCTCCTCCAGCTGCTGTCAATCAAACACAGACACAGACACGCCTCCTCCAGCTGCTGTCAATCAAACTCAGACACCTACACGCCTCCTCCAGCTGCTGTCAATCAAACACAGACACCTACACGCCTCCTCCAGCTGCTGTCAATCAAACACAGACACAGACACGCCTCCTCCAGCTGCTGTCAATCAAACACAGACACCTACACGCCTCCTCCAGCTGCTGTCAATCAAACTCAGACACCTACACGCCTCCTCCAGCTGCTGTCAATCAAACACAGACACCTACACACTCCTCCAGCTGCTGTCAATCAAACACAGACACCTACACGCCTCCTCCAGCTGCTGTCAATCAAACACAGACACCAACACGCCTCCTCCAGCTGCTGTCAATCAAACACAGACACCTACATGCCTCCTCCAGCTGCTGTCAATCAAATATAGACACGCCTCCTCCAGCTGCTGTCAATCAAACACAGACACCTACACGCCTCCTCCAGCTGCTGTCAATCAAACACAGACACTTACACGCCTCCTCCAGCTGCTGTCAATCAAACACAGACACCTACACGCCTCCTCCAGCTGCTGTCAATCAAACACAGACACCAACACGCCTCCTCCAGCTGCTGTCAATCAAACACAGACACCTACATGCCTCCTCCAGCTGCTGTCAATCAAATATAGACACGCCTCCTCCAGCTGCTGTCAATCAAACACAGACACCGACACGCCTCCTCCAGCTGCTGTCAATCAAACACAGACACCTACACGCCTCCTCCAGCTGCTGTCAATCAAACACAGACACTGACACGCCTCCTCCAGCTGCTGTCAATCAAACACAGACACTTACACGCCTCCTCCAGCTGCTGTCAATCAAACACAGACACCTACACGCCTCCTCCAGCTGCTGTCAATCAAACACAGGCACCTACACGCCTCCTCCAGCTGCTGTCAATCAAACACAGACATCTACACGCCTCCTCCAGCTGCTGTCAATCAAACACAGACACTTACACGCCTCCTCCAGCTGCTGTCAATCAAACACAGACACCTACACGCCTCCTCCAGCTGCTGTCAATCAAACTCAGACACCTACACGCCTCCTCCAGCAGCTGTCAATCAAACACAGACACGCCTCCTCTAGCTGCTGTCAATCAAACACAGACACCTACACGCCTCCTCCAGCTGCTGTCAAACACAGACACGCCTCCTCCAGCTGCTGTCAATCAAACACAGACACCTACACGCCTCCTCCAGCTGCTGTCAATCAAACACAGACACAGATACGCCTCCTCCAGCCGACTGAGACAAAAACATTCATGATATTTCCCCAAAGACTTTTTTTTTCTTCTTTCAAATAATACAAAACTATTAAAAATACAATTATAAACCACATTGAGATTATTTTTCACAGCACAGAAGGATGATTAAATGCAGATAAAGCTCCAACATGTGAAATGATGAACAGGTAATTCAGTGTTTTTGCTCACACAGAGAAAAAAAAGAACAACGAACAGCTCAGGTTTCATCTGACAGCAGCGTTAAATGTTCCCTTAACCCTGACCTCGACCTGTGTGTGTGTGTGTGTGTGTGTGTGTGTGTGTATGTGTGTGTGTGTGTGTGTGTGTGTGTGTGTGTGTGTGTGTGTGTGTGGGCTGCATGTACCGTATGTGCTTATATGTACTGTGCGTGTACAAGTATGTCCACATAACATAAATTATATTCTTCAGCATGCCTGACATGTCAAATACTGTATATACCAGCTGACCTCACATGACCTCTGCGTCTGTGTGTGTGTGCGTGTGTGCGTGTGTGTGTGTGTCTGTGCGCGCGCGCGTGTGTGTGTGTGTGTGTCACATCTTGTATGTACAATGCTTCTGGTAAACCGCCCAGCAGAACTGCCTGTATACACATCACACCCCTGACAACCTGCGTGTGTGTGCGTGTGTGTGTGTGTGTGTGTGTGTGTGTGTGTGTGTGTGTGTGTGTGTGTGTGTGTGTGTGTGTGTGTGTGTGTGTGTGTGTGTGTGTGTGTGTGTGTGTGTGTGTTTTGTGTGTATGTGTGTTTTTATTGACGTCAGTTGTAACCACGGTGCCAACATGACATTGTCCAGTCCATTTAGGAAACACCAGTCACCACAGCAGCATGACACACACACACACACACATAAAGACAGACACAACACAAACACACACACACACACACACACACATACACACACACCCCTACACACACACACGCCCCGACACAGAACATACTAGAGGCCTGTCTTCTTCTACTGTCTCTGTCACGCCATCGACTGTTCCTGATGATAGAAATGTCACTTTTGTATATCGATGACAGCCACAGGTAACTGTTACTATGGCAACCAGGATTTTATAAATGTTTACTGTAGTCCAAATTCAGCTCAGAACAATCCAACATATCCTGGGAAAATGTCCTTCTAGCCACCAAAAAACACCCCAAAAAACTGACTTCAATTTCCTCATTAGGGATTCTTCATATTATGTCTCGTCCTTCTCCGAGTGCGTCACCAACACGTCAAGCCTTGTGATTGGTTCGCTGGCTCATATCTCAGCTGTACTGGCATCTTCTCAGAAATGTTACTAGATCTTGAGTTGGAAAATTGGCGGTCCAGATTTCCCAGAATATCCCATTAACACATGACCCCCACGCAGGAAATAGAGAGATAGACTGCATGTGTGAACGAGGCTACAGGTCAGCTGTTTCCTGACCGGGTGATGAGCAATGTGTTCATTCTTCTTTCATGTTGTGATTATCAGAATAATTAATGACTGATCGGAGTTTAAGACCTTCCAGTAATCCTCAACACAGAGACCAAACCTGAGCTCAGTTTGTTTTTACTCTGCAACAACAGACTGCACACAAATCACAGCATCCAAACAGTTTAATCTAAGCTTCATTTCACCCTGAGTTCAGTCTGTAAGGCATCACATCCTCTCTAATCAGCTAATCAGACTTTTTAGGCTTTTTCAGGTGCATGCTGGGAAAAATGAAAACACGGATTCTACTTATATGGGCATGAGGCGGAGCCATGGGCGGAGCGGGGAGGTTGCTATGGTTGCGAGGGCTGGATCTCGAGGACATTGGTCAATCAACCTGTCAATCAGGACGTAGCCACGCCCTAATGCATACCCTGCTTTATCGTCACATATAAAATCAGGGAGGCCAAAATGTCCCAAATGAACATCATACTGCATTGAAGAAGGCTTTAAACTAGCGATTGAGACCATA
Source organism: Scomber colias (assembly GCA_021039105.1). NCBI lineage: Eukaryota > Metazoa > Chordata > Actinopteri > Scombriformes > Scombridae > Scomber > Scomber colias. The sequence goes on from JAJDFG010001798.1 coordinate 11,184, forward strand.
AACACATTTTGAAAACGTTTACTGAGGTTAGAAATCAAGTGAGAAGTTGGTGAATTCTCCATTGACTTGTATAGAGACGGTCGCCCCCTGGTGGCCTTTTGATAGAATGCAGCTCTACGTTACTTCTCCATTGACTTGTATAGAGACGGTCGCCCCCTGGTGGCCTTTTGATAGAATGCAGCTCTACGTTACTTCCACGTTGGCCTCATTTCAGAGGACCAGAACTCCCCGCCTGGTTTTAACGCTGATTTTTATACTGTAATGTTCTTTTTCTACCACTAGGTGTCACAAACGAGGACAACAGGTCAAACCCAAAAGGTTGCAAGAGATTAAACAGAACCAGAAGCAAAGCCAAGTCATCGTATCAGAAATAATAAACTGCACTCTCACCCTCGTCGTTGTTGAAGTCCTTCATGGAGGCCCAGGTCTTGTTGTTGCAGTAGAAGGAGGCGTTGGTGGGAAGGCTGCCGTTGACGCAGTGAGCCGTGCTGCGGACGCATTTCTGCCGCAGGTTCCCCATGAAGAGCTGCAGGCCGATCAGAGCAAAGACGCTCAGACAGAAGACGGTGAGGATCATCACGTCGGCGAGCTTCTTCACCGATTGGATCAGAGCGCCGACGATGGTCTTCAGGCCTGAGTCAAGCCGAGGGACGCAGGGACGCACACAGCTCCGATTAGTGTTATTTAGACACAGATTAAAAAAATCATTCAGGCAATTCATTAAAAAAAAAGACATCAAGCCAATTCAATTATATATTTTTTGTGTCGCCCCCTATTGGGTAAAAAAAGTCATTGTCACCATCACATAAAAAAATGAAGTAAAACATTCAAACATTCAAACAGTCAGATAACACAACACATGAACGAATGGTAAGAACAGCAGGAACAAGCACAGTCAGAACACAAAGGGTGCAGACAAGTTGACTGTCCTCGGCCAAATCTCACCAAATCTCACCAAATCTCACCAAATCTCATCAAATCAAATAAAACAATCAAGCCTTTTTTTTGTCTTTGCACTTTTTTTAAGGTTTTAGTTCATTCATTAGAAACAGACACTACTAGTTTAACCCTCCTGTTGTCCTCGAGTCAAGGAAAGAAGGGAGGAAGGGAGGAAGGGAGGAAAGGAAAGGAAAGAAGGAAGGAAAGGAGGGAGGAAGGAAGGAGGGAGGGAGGAAGGAAAGAAGGGAGGAAAGGAAAAGAGGAAGAAGGAAGGAAAGGAGGGATGAAGGAAGGAAGGAAGGAAAGGAGGAAGGTAGGAAAGAAGGAAGGAAGGAAGGTAGGAAAGAAGGACAGAGGAAAGACAGAGAAGGAGGGAGGGAGGAAAGAAGGAAGGGAGGAAGGAATAAAGAAGGAAAGGAGGGGGGGAGGAAGGAAGGAAGGGAAGAAAGGAAAGAAGGAAGAAGAAAGGAAAGGAGGGAGGAAGGAGGGAAGGAAAGAAGGAGGGAAGAAAGGGGGATGGAAGAAAGGGGGATGGAGGAAGTACGGAAGGAAGGAAGGAAGGAAGGGAGGAAAGAAGAATAAGATGGGGTCAATTTGACCCGGGAGGACGACACGAGGGTTAAAAAAAAATAGCATCCAAATCCAATCACCATTTCTTCAGTGTGTCTGTAATCTAATGAATGACAGGTGTGATAATGATTAGTCTTTTAATGACATGCTTTCATCATGTTTTTCTAATATCTGTGTTTCAGTTATAACAACGTGTTAGACAGTGTTATAACATGGTTAATGCTTTTATTACATTTAACATGTTTAAGACATGTTAGTACCGCCGTTACGTGCCAACATGCAGAGTGGAGACAATCAGAGGCTCAGCCAGCATCACAGGTTAAATGTCTGATCCTGAGCAAAAAAAATTTTAAACCTAGGATGGGAAGAAATTTAAACCTAGGATGGGAAAAAATTTAAACCTAGGATGGGAAAGTCCTAGTAAAGGATTATTACAGTTTTTTACAACCTGGACCTTATTTCTAGCATAAAATACGATCATTTACTCACCCAGACAACTTTGGTGTCATGTGGAGTCGTTCTCCAGTGGAGCGCTGCGTATATCCGTATCATGAGAGTACACGGGCACCGAAGCATCACCTCTATATAACACATTATCTGCCACCAAACTAGCTCATTTCACCAATATTTAGTAATGATACGTTAGTGCTGTTCCCCTCCGAGCCCGTGGTGGCATGTAGAGCCTTCAGCTATCAGGCTCCTCTCCTGTGGAACCATCTTCCAGATGTGGTCCGGGGGGGCAGACACCCTCCCTACATTTAAGAGTAGGCTTAAAACTTTCCTTTTTGATAAAGCTTATAGTTAGGGCTCTTTGAGCTCTTAACTTATGCTGCTATAGGCTTAGACTGCCGGGGGACTCCCATGATGCACTGGGCCTCTCTCTCCTCCTCCCTCTCTCTCTCTCTATCCATCCATCTATATCCATTAACATTCATGTTCTATTAATGCATCAATAAGCTAAACTTCTTCCCCGGAGTTGTCTGTGCTTTCTGGTCTCACAGGTAATCTGGGCCTGTAGACGTCCGGATGACGGATTCCAGTCCCGGACCATCTAGCTTCATTGTTGATTTTCATTGTGCTTCTCTCCTCTATCCTTCCTCTCTCTCCTCTTCATCTCTCTCTCCTCTCCTTCCTTTCTCTCCTATCAACCCCAACCGGTCGAGGCAGATGTTCTCCCACTCTGAGTCTGGTTCTGAGGGTTCTTCCTGTTAAAGGGAGTTTTTTCTCTCCACTGTGTCTCATGTGGGAATGTTGGGTCTCTTTAAAGTTAAAACCTGAAGAGTTCGGTTTAGAACCTGCTCTATGTGTAAAGAGCCTTGAGATGACTCTGTTGTGATTTGGTGCTATACAAATAAAGATTGATTGATTATCAACATCCGGGGTCTGTAGGATGACCTGCTAAACTTCTTATTATAGTCCACCATGGCTAAGACCTTCAATGACATCATCCAGATCGGAGGTTAGCAGGTCAACCTACAGACCCCCGAAATTAGCTCCAGTCCAAATGACTCCAAAGTTGTCTGGGTGAGTAAATGATCGTATTTTATGCTAGAAATAAAGTCCAGGTTGTAAAAAAAACGGTAATTATCCTTTAAGTTCAGTTTGATTGACAGGTTTTTTTTTTTTATTCAGGTACTAACGAAACTAAACAAATAACATAATTAATACAAATTCAATTTAATTCAGGCAACACAATAAGGATTAGCTCTTTAATTAAAGGAATAGTTCAACATTTTGGGAAACAAACATATTTTCTTTCTTCCTTAACCCTTAAACAGACAACGTGCACCAGAAGATACAGACTCTTTAACCTTCCTGTTGTCCTTCCTCTGTCCTTCCTTCCTTCCTTCCTTCCTTGCGTCCTTCCTTCCTTCCTTCCTTCATCTGTCCTTCCTTCCTTCCTTCCTTCCTCAGATCTAAGTTCAGCTGTTAGGGTAAATGTTCCCTCCTTCCTTTCTTTCTTCCTTCCTTCATCTGTCCTTCCTTTCTTTCTTTCTTTCTTCCTTCCTTCCTTCCCTTCCTCCCTCCTTTCCTTCCTTCTTCCCTCCTTTCCTTCCTACCTTCCTTCCACCCTCCTTTCCTTCCTTCTTCCTCCCTTCCTTCCCTTCCTCCCTCCTTCCTTCCTTCCTCCCTCCTTCCTTCTTCCTCCCTTCCTTCCCTTCCTCCCTCCTTCCCTCCCTTCCTTCCTTCCTCCCTCCCTCCTTTCATTCCTTCCTTCCTTCCTCCCTTTCCTTCCTTCTTCCTCCCTTGCTTCCCTTACTTCTTCCCTCCCTACCTCTTTTCCTTCCTTCTTCCCTCCTTTCCTTCCTACCTTCCTCCCTCCTTCCTTTCCTTCCTACCTTCCCTCCTTCCTCCCTTGCTTTCCTTCCTTCCTTCCTTACTTTGCAATTGACATAACTAGTAAGGCCTGTTTAAGGGTTAAAAGTGATCCAATTTGGAAACTTCTATTTTTTTTTTTACATCCAGTCGTCTTCGTCACTGCCTTTTTCTGGCGCATCACTGCATGTTTAGTGCTTTACTTCCACCCATGGATCAGTGGAATTGGGTGAAAGCATTGACAGGTGTGTGAGTATGTTTCCTCTATCCAATCATTAAACAACATTGATCTGTAGTGCTACTAGAGGTCAAACAGAGGAGCCCAAATAGCTCCAACCAACTCCTCTAAAGCTCACTAATTAACACTTTGAGTCTCTTTACACCAGCTGGGCTCAGTGACAGTGTGCAGCTTCATTAAGTCTTCACCAGGTACACTTTGACCCATCTGTCTGTATTCATGTTTTCAAAAAATACAAGAAAAAATTACCGAAATATCACAAAAAAAGTTTATAAAAGGAAAATATTAAAGGTTTAATTTAGAGATTTAGCACCACCAACTCGATGACCCAACTCCAAATATTCACATAATGTCACAGAAACAAACACTAATTTGAATTTTCTTTTGCTGGTTTTCTGAAAAAGTGCTGAACCCTTCCTGTTGTCCTCGAGTCAAGGGAGGAAGAAGGAAGGAAAGGAGGGAAAGGAGGGAGGAAGGAGGAAGGAAAGGAGGGAAAGGAGGGAGAAGGAGGGAGGAAGAAGCAAGGAAAGGATGGAAGGGAGGAAGAAGGAAGGAAAGGACGGAAAGGAGATAGGAAGAAGGAAGAAGGAAGGAAGGATGGAAAGGAGGGAAAGGAGGGAAAGGAGAGAGGAAGAAGGAAGAAGGAAGGAAGGATGGAAAGGATGGAAAGGAGGGAAAGGAGAGAGGAAGAAGGAAGGAAAGGATGGAAGGAGGGAGGAAGAAGGAAGGAGGGATGGAAGGGGGGAAGAAGGAAGGAAAGGAGAGAGGAAGAAGGAAGGAAGGATGGAAGGGAGGAAAGAAGGATGAAGAAGGAAGGAAAGGAGAGAGGAAGGGGGGATGAGGGAGGAAGGCGTGAAGGAAGGAAGGAGGGAAGGAAGGGGGGAGGAAAGAAAGAGAGAAGGAGGGAGGGAGGAAAGGAAGGAAAGAAGAAGGACAGAAGGAAGGAAGGAAAGGGGAGGAAGGAAGGAGGGAAGGAAAGAAGGACAGAAGGAAGGGAGGAAGGAGGGAAGGAATGAAGCAAAGAAGGAAGAAGGGAAGGAAAGAAGGAATGAAGGAAAGAAGGAAAGAAGGACAGAATGAGGGAAGGAAAGAACAGTCAAAACAGACGGGGTCAGTTTGACCCGGGAGGACGACAGGAAGGTTAACACCCCTGAACTAGACGACCCAGCTCTACATACTCACATCATTTACTGCTTCAAACTTAAACTCATGTTACAGCTGGAGATGAAACTGTCGGATTATTTCAACCCAAAAAATGTTGAACTATTCTAGAGAGAGAGAGAGAGAGAGAGAGAGAGAGAGAGAGAGAGAGAGAGAGAGAGAGAGAGAGAGAGAGAGAGAGAGAGAGAGCTGCTGTCTGATGAACCGCTGATGTCCACTCACATTTAATAAGATCAGGAAGTATTCTGCATTCCACCTGTTCAAGTAAAACTATGACTGTGTTCAAAACTGCATACTATATACTACTATACTACATACTACTATATTACATACTACATACTTCTATACTACATACTACATACTAAGTGTGAGTAGTCAGCTCTTGATGCATACTCTGCATTTCTGGAGAATCTAGTAAACCATCTAGGAACTGGATGTGTAGGAGGCGTGGCCTCCGTATGCACAGTGCATGTAGGGGGCGTGGCCTCAGTATGCACAGTGCATGTAGGGGGCGTGGTCTCAGAATGCACAGTGTGTGTAGGGGGCGTGGCCTCACTATGCCCAGTGCATGTAGGGGGCGTGGTCTCAGTATGCACAGTGCATGTAGGGGGTGTGATCTCAGTATGCACAGTGCATGTAGGGGGTGTGGTCTCAGTATGCACAGTGCATGTAGGGGGTGTGATCTCAGTATGCACAGTGCATGTAGGGGGCGTGGCCTCACTATGCCCAGTGCATGTAGGGGGCGTGGTCTCAGTATGCAAAGTGCATGTAGGGGGCGTGGTCTCAGTATGCACAGTGCATATAGGGGGCGTGGCTTCAGTATGCCCAGTGCATATAGAGGACGTGGCCTCAGTATGCACAGTGCATGTAGGGGACGTGGTCTCAGTATGCACAGTGCATATAGGGGACGTGGCCTCAGTATGCACAGTGCATATAGAGGACGTGGCCTCAGTATGCACAGTGCATGTAGGGGGCGTGGTCTCAGTATGCACAGTGCATATAGGGGACGTGGCCTCAGTATGCACAGTGCATGTAGTGGACGTGGCCTCAGTATGCACAGTGCATGTGGGGGGCGTGGTCTCAGTATGCACAGTGCATATAGGGGACGTGGCCTCAGTATGCACAGTGCATGTAGGGGGCGTGGTCTCAGTATGCACAGTGCATGTAGGGGGCGTGGCCTCAGTATGCACAGTGCATGTGGGAGGCGTGGTCTCAGTATGCAGAGTGCATGTAGGGGGCGTGGCCTCAGTATGCACAGTGCATGTAGTGGGCGTGGCTTCAGTATGCACAGTGCATGTAGGGGGCGTGGCTTCAGTATGCACAGTGCATGTAGGGGGCGTGGTCTCAGTATGCACAGTGCGTGTCCCTAGTTGAAACACACTACATACTTCAAATGACGTCATAGTTAGTAGGAGTAGTAGGAAAGTATGCGGTTTGGAACAGACCCTTTAAATATAAATATATAAAGTAGTATGCAGGATGAGATTCAAACACAGCCACAGGTCTTTAGGTTTTTAGTGTTTCCCTGCAGGCTCAGGCCAAAAGGAAGGGTGCGTTTGATATTCACTCCCCTCGCGTTTCGCTTCCTCACCTGGGATGACAGAGATGGTTTTGAGCGCTCGCAGCACCCTGAACGTCCTTAAGGCTGACACATTACCCAGGTCCACAAACTCAGTCACATATCTGCAACAAGCCGGGAGACAGAGAAGCACAAGAACAGACACACACAGAAGGGTATGACCACACTGGACGGGAAAAGAACAAAAAACCAACAACGAGCCGACACGGAGGGATAGAAAGATGGAGAGAAGAGAAGAGTGTAGAGACAGAGAGAGAGAGAGAGAGAGAGAGAGACAGAGAGAGAGAGAGAGACACAGTAGAGAGAGAGAGAGAGAGAGAGAGATACAGTAGAGACAGAGAGAGAGAGAGAGAGAGAGATACAGTAGAGACAGAGAGAGAGAGAGAGAGAGAGTAGAGAGAGAGAGAGAGAGAGAGAGAGAGAGAGAGAGAGAGAGAGATACAGTAGAGACAGAGAGAGAGAGTAGAGACAGAGAGAGAGAGAGAGAGAGAGACCGAGTAGAGACAGAGAGAGAGAGACAGTAGAGAGAGAGAGAGAGAGAGAGAGAGAGAGACATAGAGAGGAGAGAGAGAGAGAGAGAGAGACAGTAGAGACAGAGAGAGAGAGAGATACAGTAGAGATGGAGAGAGAGAGAGAGAGAGATAGACAGTAGAGACAGAGAGAGAGAGAGAGAGAGAGAGACAGAGAGAGATAGAGAGAGAGAGAGAGAGAGAGACAGAGAGAGAGAGAGATAGAGAGAGAGAGAGAGATACAGTAGAGACAGAGAGAGAGAGAGAGAGAGAGAGAGAGACAGAGAGAGAGAGAGAGAGAGAGAGAGGGAGAGAGAGAGAGAGAGAGAGAGAGAGAGAGAGAGAGAGAGAGAGAGAGAGATACAGTAGAGACGAGCCGAGTCGGACGGCAACACCAGAAGGTCAAAGCCAGACTGGACCGCTGACAGGAAGGAGAAGTTTAGATGTTCAGATCTGATCACATGGACGTTAAACTGGAGGAAGAGTTAAAGTTTCAGAGTTTCAAGTTTTATGTAGAAATCAAATTGAGAATTGAATCAAAACTAACTTTTATCTTCTTTTACTGGATAATATTTGAGGTTTTTCATTCGTGGTGTTTCCTCAAACTGAGACAAATATTCTTTCACTGGCTTTATTTCAGCTAATTAGACCATTTTTTCCTTCCTTTTTTCCTTTCCTTCCTCCCTTCCTTCTGTCCTTCTTTCCTTCCATCCTTCCTTTCCCCCCTCCCTCCTTCCTTCCTTCTGTCCTTCTTTCCTTCCATCCCTCCTATCTTCCTCCCTCCCTCCTTTCCTTCCTTCCTTCCTTTCTTTCTTCTTACCTACCTTCCTTCCTCCTTTCTTTCCTTCTTCCTCCCTTTCTCCCTTACTTCCTCCTTTCCATCCTTCTTTCTCCCTTCCTTCCTCCTTTCCTTCCCTCCTTTCCTCCCTTCCTTCCTCCTTTCTTTCCTTCTTCCTCCCTTCCTCCCTCCTTTCCTCCCTTCCTTCCTCCTTTCTTTCCCCTTCCTTCCTTCTTCCTCCCTCCCTTCCTCCTTTCCTTCCTTCTTCCTCCCTTCCTTCCTCCTTTCCTTCCTTCTTACTCCCTTCCTTCCTTCTGTCCTTCTTTCCTTCCATCTCTCCTATCTTCCTCCCTCCCTCCTTTCCTTCCTTCCTTCCTTCTTACCTACCTTCCTTCCTCCTTTCTTTCCTTCTTCCTCCCTTTCTTCCTCCTTTCCATCCTTCTTTCTCCCTTCCTTCCTCCTTTCCTTCCCTCCTTTCCTCCCTTACTTCCTCCTTTCCTTCCTTCTTCCTCCCTCCCTCCTCCCTCCTTTCCTTCCTTCCCTCCTACTTTCCTTCCTCCCTCCTTTCTTTCTTTCTTCCTCCCTTCCTTCCTTCTTTCTTTCCTTCTTTCTCCTTTCCTTCCTTCTTCCTCCCTTCCTTGACTCGAGGACAACCCTAACCCTAAAACAAACCAGAGGAAGTAAAACAACAGAAAAATAAAAAGGTTTAAATATTAAAGTTTATAAATTAATAAATGAATAAAACTCTCCGAGCATCAGCGAGTATCCTCGTTAAACTCCAGCCAACAATCATGTGATCAAGTTTCAACATCTTAACTTTTCCTTCTTCACTGATTCATTTAATGCAGACCAGGTGATTACACCCTTGAAACCCTGATTGGACAGGAAGTAGGAAGTGAGCAGAAGGGGAGGGGAGGGGGGGGGTTGGAAGAGGGAAGGGGGCGGGGCTTGTGGTGGTGCTGGTGCTGCAAGACACGGCAGACGACACGGGACGAACAAGAGACGACGTGTACGACGACGTTTATACGATGAAACGAGTGTATTGGTTTTTTTTTTGGTTTGTCGCCCCCTGGTGGTCTTACCTGGGATGACCGAGATAGTTTTCAAGGCTCGGAGGACTCTAAAGGTTCTCAGCGCCTGCAGGTTCCCTACTTTGATAAACTCGGTTAACAGCCTGCAGGGGGCAGTGTGGCGAGTTTTCAACATACAACAAAAGAAGACAAAAATAACAAAGTCTGAATATAAAAATATAGAAAATATATAAAATATATAAACTGCCATGAGTTTAATGAGTTTAATGATTTTAACCTTCCTGTCGTCCTCCCGGGTCAAATTGACCCAGTCTGTTTTGACCTCCCTCCCTCCTTCTTTCCTTCCCTCCTTTCTTCCTTCCTCTTTTCCTTCTTTCCTTCCTTCCTCCCTCCTTTCCTTCCTACTTTGCTTCCCTCCTTCCTTCCTTCATTCCTTCCTCCCTCCCTCCTTTATTCCTTCCCTCCTTCCTTCCTTCTTTCCTTCCCTCCTTCTTCCCCCTCCTTTCTTTCCTTCCTTCCTTCCTTCTGTCCTTCCTCCCTTCCTTCCTTCTTCCTTCATTCTTCCCTCCTTTCCTTCCTTCTTCCTCCCTCCTTTCCTTCCTTCCTTCCTTTCCTTCCTTGCTTCCTTCCTTCCTCCCTCCTTCATTCTTTCCCTCCTCCTGCACTCTCTCCTTCTTTCCTTCCCTCCTTTCCTTCCTTCTTCCTTCCTTCCTTCCTTCCTCCTTTCCTCCCTTCCTTCCTTTCCTTCCTTCCTTTCTTCCTCCCTCCTTTCCTTCCTTCCTCCCTTCTTCCTCCCTCCCTCCTTTCCAACCTTCCTTCCTCCCTCCCTCCTTTCCTTCCTTCCTTCCTTCCTGCCTCCTTCCTTCCTTCCTTGAGGACAACAGGAGGGTTAAAGGTACAGTCCCCTCTGATGTGTCAGAGCATCAATTCAATAAAATGTTGTCTGCTATAAAACAGTCAGAGTTTATTTTTACATATCTGGAAATAAATAAAATAATAAAAATAAAAGTATAAAGAAAAAAAAACTCAAAAGATTCAGAGAAAAAAAATCAAAAGCAAGTTTTGAAAGAAACATTCAATTGTGAAAATGCATTTAATGTTTAATAAATTGGGTAAAACATTAAAAATGAGTTATGAATAATAAGGTAGAGGTATTAATTTATTATCCAGATGTTTTCCAGAATGAACAGCTGGACTAAACGATAGCTACAAGGCCTCAGAGCGACCGGCAGGACGGCGACTGGCGACTGGCGACAGCGGCCATTTTGGCTCCCCGGTTAGATGGAGTCACCTGATCCCCGGCTGCTAACGGTCGGCCATTACGGCTCATATTTCACCGGCATTGACCGGCAGGCTGATTGAATTACAGTGGAGGCGGAGAGGGGAGGGGTGGTGTGTGTGTGTGTGTGTGTGTGTGTGTGTGTGTGTGTGTGTGTGTGTGTGTGTGTATGTGTGTGTGTGTGTGTGCAGGTAAAGAGATGACAGCAGTGACAGCGCTGTAATAATCTGGATTTTAACATTTATATTTTATGTTTTTTTTCATTTTTAAATCAGTTAATCTCATTTTTGTCTTTTATTTGGTTTTTAATAAATGTTCAGCTTTATTTCCACTAACAGGTTTAACATCATCAGGATGAGATTAATTATATATTTTAGAGATATGACTGATTCTAGACGAGGTTTAATGTCGTCTCAGCTTTTTTAAGGTGATTTAAAAAGTTTATTGTTAACAATCAGCAAGTTTTTATAGTAAATTCTCACAATAAACTACTTAAATCACACTTTTACAATGCATGCTGGGTAATTATAATGTAGGTTTATTGTAATTTAACTAGAATAATAGTTAACAATAATAACAATATGTTTTATTGTAATTTAGATAAAATATGTTGTGAATTTACAGTAATATCAGATCATAATTACAGGATCATATTGTGTATATTTTAGGGCTGTCAGCGTCAATCGCGATTAGATTAATACAATCCATAACGTGTTAATTTTTTTTTAATCTCATTTTAATGTTGCAAGCCTTTTTGTCCCTTCTACTCCCCCGTAGACGGCTCCTCTAGCTGTAGCGCTATGCTTTGAAGTGGCCTCCTGCAGTAAACCTACCGCGCTGATGGAAAGTAAGAGAGCTACTGGACTTTTGAACGGCTTGTTTAACTTTAAAACACTTCCAGACGCTTCAGTTGACAAGTCAAAAGTAAAATGCAACCTGTGTCAAACGGAGTTTAACTACCACCGGAGTACGTGGAGTTTGAGTTAGCACCTCCACGCTAAACACCCAGGTGCAGCCAAGCCAGCCTCAGCTCCACCAAAGGAGCATTTTGGAGTGTGGGAGTCGCAGCAGAGCCGTGATTGATTCCCAGTTAAGACACTCTGGTAAGAAATGCTTTACATTATGGGCTTAAAACTGCCTTCAAATGGAAAATAACAGGATTTTAAACACGCAATTCAAAACGCCATTAATCGCGATTAACTATGGAAATTCTGCGATTAATCTCGATTTAAAAAATTTATCATTTGACAGCCCTAATATATTTACATTAAAATATTGTATTTAACAGTAATATTGTGTCTAGTTACTGTAAAAACATTAAATACATTACTGTTACTCATGTTTCTATTGACTTCATATATATATAATATTTATCAGCATTTATAAAGTTACACATGAAGTTATAAAGATTTCCTTCCATATGTGGGTCACTGGATCACAGCAGTAAAGGGGAATAAAGGAGCTTAAACGGTTGCCATGGTGACCCTGATAATCAATTAATACATAGATGAATGTATTGATGCTGATTAGATGTAAAATGTTGGATCTTAAATACCATGGAGACATTAACACGTCATTACACTCAGTATCAGTAGCACAGGGCGGACCGGGTGTGTGTGTGTGTGTGTGTGTGTGTGTTTGTGTGTGTACGTGTACGTGTGTGTGTGTGTGTGTGTGTGTGTGTGTGTGTGTGTGTGTGTGTGTGCGTGTGTGTGTGTGTGTGTGTGTGTGTGTTGCTAGAGAAGGGGAGGTTGATGGACTCTGTTACCATGGGAATCCTGACTCGTTGGGAGGGGAGGAGAGCATCAATCAGACATTATGTGTGTGTGTGTGTGTGTGTGTGTGTGTGTGTGTGTGTGTGTGCGTGTGTGTGTGTGTCTGTGTGTGTGTGTGTGTGTGTCAGAAGAGGTGTGTCTATTTACCGACCATCACTCTGGTTTTAATAAAGCCCGGGCGCAGAGAGGTGATGTGTCAGGGGCGGCGTGTGTGTGTGTGTGTGTGTGTGTGTGTGTACGTGTGTGTGTGTGTGTGTGTTTGTGTACGTGTGTGTGTGTGTTAAGAGGTGACTTATGTGTCCCTGTCCTGCTAAAGATCCATCTGACCGCAGCGTGGCCCTCGGTTCAAGGACACACACATACTGACATACGCGTGTGTGTGTGTGTGTGTGTGTGTGTGTGTGTGTGTGTGTGTGTGTGTGTGTGTGTGTGTGTGTGTGTGTCACTCTGAAGCCAAACAAGAGATCAACACTTTGTCACTGACTGATACAAGCACAGATGGAGGGATTTACGAGAGAAGAACTGTGCTTGGCGTTTCCTCTTCCTCTTGCTCGTCTGCCCTCACTGACTCACTACGTTTCCCAGAATGCCTTGCAGCTACGGTTCAGAGTTCATTATAAAATATCACAGCTAGTTCGGAGGTCATTTTAAAGAATTGACTTAAATCATAAATGTTATTAATAGTTATTTAATGCTCAATAGATTTATTAATTTATTAATAAATAATATTAAATTCCTTCCATCCTTCCTTCCTTCCTTTCTTTTTCCTTTCTTCCTGTCTTCTCTTCTTTCTTTCTTTGTTTCTTTCTTCCTTCCTTCCTGTCTTCTCTTCCTCCCTTCCTTCTGTCCTTCCATCTTTCCTTCCTGTCTTCTTTTCCTTCCTTCTTTCTGTCCTTCCTTCCTTCCTTCCTTCCGTCCTTCCATCTTTCCTTCCTGTCCTTCCTTGCTTCCTTCCTTCCTTCTGTCCTTCCATCTTTCCTTCCTTCCTTCCTTCCTTCCTTCCTTCTGTCCTTCCATCTTTCCTTCCTGTCTTCTTTTCCTTCCTTCCTTCTGTCCTTCCCTCTTTCCTTCCTGTCTTCCTTCCTTCCTTCCTTCCTTCTGCCCCTTCCATCTTTCCTTCCTTCCATCTTTCTTTCCTGTCTTATTTTCCTTCCTTCCTTCCTTCTGTCCTTCCTTCCATCCTTCCATCTTTCCTTCCTATCTTTTTATCCTTCCTGTCTTCTTTTCCTTCCCTCCTTCCTTCCTTCCTTCTGTCCTTCCATCTTTCCTTCCTTCCTTCCCTCCTTCCTGTCCTTCCATCTTTCCTTCCTTCCTTCCTTCCTTCCTTCCTTCCTTCCTTCCTTCCTTACATGTATTTGACCCTTGAATGAAGATGAGTGTGACTCTCTGACATAGAGACTAATTATGAGGCAGAATAAGAGCAGCATGTAAAGGGTTAAAAGGTATAAAGTAGTTGTTTAACTCATTTAAACGTATATATTTATATTTTTATCTCCTTTATCTTTTATCAGCGAGCAGTGAGAGCAGCACATCAGCTTCTAGAAACATCTGGATGATGTATAAACGCTGCGTCTGATCCGTTATGGAGACTAAATGTGAAGCACAGCAGCAGCAGATGTGCATTTTAAAGCTTTGACTCGTTTTAATGGCGGATTCGTCCTTTTAAGTGTGGCGTTACGTAACCGTGGCGACGGCGTGCGAGGGGCACCTTCACCGAGGTGCAGAGGTGACACCGCTTCATCACCGCCGCCGCCGCCGCCGCTCCGTAACCTCCGAGCCGAGCCGAGGGGTCGACTATTGATCCGATCGGTTCACTCTGATCGTTTATCTTCTAGCTGGGGGGGGGGGGGGGTAGAGGAGAGGGGGGGGCGGGGGGGGGGGGGGGGGGGGGGCTCGGAGGGGGGGGTCCTCAGCGCTCTGATTGATCGTCACCTGATCGCTAACCAAACCAAAGCACAGTGATTTTCCATCAGTCAGTCAATTACCAGAGTGGAGAGGTCACGCTCTTTCCTTTTCCTTTCTTTAACCCTTTACTTCCTGTTCATATTATTTGATCCCATGTGGAAGGAAGGAAGATGGAAGGAAGGAAGGGAGAAAGGAAGGAAGGAAGGAAGAAAGGAAGGAAGGAAGGAAAAGAAGACAGGAAAGAAAGATGGAAGGAAGGAAGGAAGGAAGGAAGAGAGCAAGGACAGATGGAAGGAAGACAGGAAGGAAGAAAGGATGGAAGAAAGGGCAGAAGGAAGGGAGGAAGGAATGAAGGAAAGGAAGGAAGGAAGGAAGGAAGGAAGGAAGGAATGACAGAAGGAAGGAAAAGAAGACAGGAAAGAAAGATGGACAGAAGAAAGGGAGGAAAGAAGGAAAAGAAGAGAGGAAGAGAGGAAGGAAGGAAAGAGGGAAAGAAGGAAGGAAAGTAGGAAAGAAGGAAGGAAGGAAGGAAGGAAGAAAGGAAAGATGGAAGGAAGGAAGGAAGAAAGGAAGGAAGGAAGGAAGTAAGGAAGGGTTTCACTATATTAATAGATACGGAGATCATTTGACCCAATATTTTCATTTGTGTGGATTTCGGGTCACTTTAGGTCGTCAAATTTCAGAATAAAAGCACATTTAGGGAGTTTTTACTGCTGGGTTAAATTAGACCCTGTACTTTATGTAAGGGTTAAAATATTTTAATTTCTCAGGAGAAGAGAGGTGTGAGCGTCAGAGCGGATATAAAAGGAGAGATTTGCAGTTTCAGGCTGAATTAAAGGTTTAAAGGAGCGTTGAGCTTCTTCAAAACCTGTAATTTAGGAAATGAAGGAGTGTAACTGTCACCTCATTTATCTGCTGTTTCATCCAAGGAAGGAAGGAAGGAAGGAAGGAAGGAAGGGAGGAAGGAAGGAAGGAAGGAAGGAAGGAAGGAAGGAAGGAAGGTAGGAAGGAAGGAAGGAAGATGGAACTCATTTATCTGCTGTTTCATCCAAGGAAGGAAGGAAGGAAGGAAGGAAGGAAGGAAGGAAGATGGAACTCATGTATCTGCTGTTTCATCCAAGGAAGGGAGGAAGGAAGGGAGGAAGGAAGGAAGGAAGGACGGAAGGAAGGCAGGGCAAAGAAGAGAGGAAGGAAGGAAGGAAGAAAGGACGTAAGGAAGGAAGGAAGGAAAAGAAGAGAGGAAGGAAGGAAGG
>JAJDFG010001799.1:0-17500 GCA_021039105.1 Scomber colias
GCTGTGTGAAATCCGATAAACCGCCTCAAGTGATGACACTCGAGTCACCATCAGTTGTAAAAGTTTGAAGAGCTCCAATGACCTCGGTACTTGTTGAAAGCTTAGCGTGTCCCCTTTAAAATGACACCAAACACAATAGTATTTAATATTGAGGAAGATCCTGAACATGAGTCTAAACCAAGACATGCACCAGTGTGATAACTGTAATATAGCTGTGACTCAGGAAGGGTTTTCATACCAAAATATTATCTACACAGACGGATTCTTTCAAAAATGATAACTAGGGCTGTCAGCGTTAACGCGTTGATCGCGATTAGATTAATGCAATCCATAACGCGTTAATTTTTTTAATCGCATTTTAATGTTGCAAGCCTTTTTGTCCCTTCTACTCCCCCGTAGACGGCTCCTCTAGCTGTAGCGCTATGCTTTGAAGTGGCCTCCTGCAGTAAACCTACCGCGCTGATGGAAAGTAAGAGAGCTACTGGACTTTTGAACGGCTTGTTTAACTTTAAAACACTTCCAGACGCTTCAGTTGACAAGTCAAAAGTAAAATGCAACCTGTGTCAAACGGAGTTTAACTACCACCGGAGTACGTGGAGTTTGAGTTAGCACCTCCACGCTAAACACCCAGGTGCAGCCAAGCCAGCCTCAGCTCCACCAAAGGACCATTTTGGAGTGTGGGAGTCGCAGCAGAGCCGTGATTGATTCCCAGTTAAGACACTCTGGTAAGAAATGCTTTACATTATGGGCTTAAAACTGCCTTCAAATGGAAAATAACAGGATTTTAAACATGCAATTCAAAACGCGATTAATCACGATTAACTATGGAAATCCTGCGATTAATCTCGATTAAAAAAATTAATCGTTTGACAGCCCTAATTATAACTAACCTTTGCCACCTTAAGTGATTCCAGGTTAAAAGACTAAAAAAAGCTTGAAATATATCATCTGAAGGTGTGGAGATACTAAGAGGAAGTAAGTTTACCTGATCATCTGTAGTTCCATGCTCTTTCAACACACCACAACCTCTGACCTAACTCTAAGAATTGTGGGTAATGTAGGCACCAGATTTAGACAAAGAAGAAGAAGAATATTTTAGGAGTGCAATGCTAAATCAAGTGAGTCTTCTTGTCTTTACGAGCTGTTATTGTATGAAGCATCATAGTGGACTCGTATGCAATGATGTAATTCTTAAAGGACGAACATACAGCTTGATTAACACATGCAGGAATCCTTTCAGCAGCGAAGCGTCTCTGCTGCACGCTGAGACCAACTGAAGGATGGTCACAGATCGTTCCCCTCAGTCTGCTGCTGGTGTCCTTTCACACAGTGCTGAGTCACAAGTTTAGGTTTTGAAGTCTTAAAATAGGCTTAATTCACATTGCTGCTGGTGTAAGTGTGAGCTGAGGTGCAGATAATGACATCATGTAGGAAATTACCAACTCTTGACTTCCTCTTGACTTCCTGCAGGATTCATTCATGCTTATTTTGATTTGAAGTCCTGCAGGAAATGTTGTTAAAGTTTAAGTCCTGCAGGAACTACCTTTAAATGACTCAGCAGGATTCCTGTAAGACTTTTATTTTAATAATTTATGTCATTTTGATGCTTCAGTGGTGTTTTTAACCAGCAGAGACACTGATGTAGGAGCCTTTCTTCCTTCTTTCCTTCCTTCCATCTGTCCTTCCTTCCTTTCTTCCTCCCATCCTTCCTTCTTTACTTCCTTCCTTCCTTCCATCCGTCCTTCTTTCCTTCCTTCCTTTCTTCCTTCCGTCCTTCCTTCCTTCCTTCCTCCCGCCTTCCGTCCTTCCTTCCTTCCTTCCTCCCGTCCTTCTTTCCTTCCATCTGTCCTTCCTTCCTTCCTTCTTTTCTGCCATCTATCCTTCCTTCCTTCCTTTCTTCCTTCCATCCTTCCTTCCTTCGCCCTTCCTTCCTTTCTTCTCTCCCATCTTTCTTTCCTTCCTTCCTTTCTTCCTTCTTTCCTTCCTTCCATCTTTCTTTCCTTCCATCCATCTATCCTTCCTTCCTTCCTTTCTCCTCCCTTCCTTCCATCCTTCTGTCTTTCCTTCCTTCTTTCCTTCCTCCCTTTCTTCCTTCCTTCCTTCCTTCCTTCCATCCTTCTTTCTTTCCTTCCTTCCGTCCTTCTTTCCGTCCTTCCTTCCATCTGTCTTTCCTTCCTTCTTTCCTTCCTCCCTCCCTTCCTTCCTTCCTGAATAAAGTGAGTTTAATTGGTACTGTGACTCCATTTAAGCCCACATCATGATTTATTTACTAAATATAATAAAAAATATTGATTTCAAAGAATTAAAAACAGTAATATATGTATTCAGTAACATGTTAAATATTAAAACATGAGGAAAAAACCCTCCTGAGTAAAATCTTAAAGGTCTATCAGATCAGATTGTGTTCTGTGGTTGCTATGGATACGGGTTGTGTTCTATGGTTGCTATAGATACAGGTTGTGTTCTATGGTTGCTATAGAATTAAAAACAGTAATATATGTATTCAGTAACATGTTAAATATTAAAACATGAGGAAAAACCCTCCTGAGTAAAATCGAAAGGTCTGACTTCAGATGCAACCTGTAAAAACACTAAATGAAGATATGGTGGGAGATAAAGGCTTTTCTATGTTCCCTGATGATGCAGAGTCAACAGAAAAAGATGCATCCTGTAGCCTGAGTGCATGTCGTTACCTGAAAGCAGGAAGTAGAGTTTGTTTGAGTGGCAGGTGTTGGGTGATGTAAGCCTACATGAAGCATGAAGCAGCAGCTCGGTGGTGTCAGTCAGTATCCAGGCTGCATCATCGCTGGTGAAGGTTACTCTGGTGGCTCCTAGTGGTTCAACATCACTACTGCTGATTTAAAAAAAAAAAAAAAAAAAGCTCTTCTTCTTCTGTTTTTTTTTTCCTTTCCTGTCGATCTGTCTTTCTCTTTTCTTCCTCTGTCTCTCTCTGTCTCTTTCTGTCCTGGATTTAAAAACCAAAATGCTGTCTGTACTGCTGTGTGCATATTATGCCGCTTAGTGTGTGTGTGTGTGTGTGTGTGTGTGTGTGTCCAGTGTCATGTATAATGTATATGTCAAACACTGAAAGCCAAGCATACGACCATTTATCATGTTTAACTTTAACTTTAACTTCCCTTTGTTAGAAATATCAATCAGGAGTTCATACATTAAAAAAAACTGCCTACTCAGCAAAAAACCAGAGTGAATATTGACTTACATTCACCAAGAGGACGGATTACGACTCCAAATGAAAGATAAAGGTTCCTCCATAATTGCTGGATGTGGAAATAAACAGCTATTTGATAACAAGTCCAACATTTCAAAATAAAAGCTCATGATACTGTGTGTCTGAGATATTCCAGGTTTAAAGTAACACAAACCAACACTATAACTATTTTATTTATTTATTTATTTTTTCATAGTGTGACAGTATCTGACGGAGCCTGTAACAGTGTACAGAGTAAAATATTCACTCAGACAGTTATATAACAGTGCTGCCCTATTTACTGCTGTAGTACAGGAAGTACAGTTATCTGTCAGGAGCTGTTTCAGGTGATAGTCTGAGCCCAACTCATCACCAAGGAAAGAAACTTCTAGCAGGAAGTTGCATTTTTAATGAGAAATACACAGAAATTATTATTATTATTATTATTATTATTTTTATTCTTTTTATTATTAATAAATTTATTTTTTATTATTATTATTATTATTATTTTTTACTATTAATAATTTATTTATTTTTATTATTATTATTATTATTATTATTTATTATTATTATTATTTATTTTTATTATTATTATCATTATTATTATTATTATTTATTTATTATTATTTATTTATTTTTATTTTTTTTTTTTAATTTTTTACTATTAATAAATTTATTTATTTTTATTATTATTATTATTATTTTTTTTTATTTTTTACTATTAATAAATTTATTTATTTTTATTATTATTATTATTATTTATTATTATTATTATTATTATTATTATTATTATTATTATTATTTATTTATTTATTTTATTATTTTTATTTTTATTTATTTATTTAATTATTTATTTAATTATTAACATCGGTACCTTCCAGCTGCTGTCAATCAAACGAAAAGAGACCGAGACGCCCCTGAGAGCTTTTCTCTTTGTTCACAACAAAATATCTTTTGTAATGTAATCTTCTGTTTTCCTCTTTTAACCTAAAAACAATCCTTCCACACTCTGAATCAAAGTTTCTGCGTCCAAACAGAAGTGGAAACCCAGCAGGGATGTAAAATACTTTCTCTCTCTCTCTTTCCTCCCCCTCTTCCTCTCTCTCTCTCTCTCAGCCGTCACCCCTCCTCTCTCCCCTCCAGTGGCGTCCCCCCCTCCAAGACGCCTCTCTCTTAAGAGGTTTTCTCTGTTCTCTCGTTTCCCAGGTAAACACTCGCATGGGTGGGAGGGAGGGAGGAGGGAGGGCGGAGGGAGGAGGGGGGGGGGGGCAGGGAGGAGGGGGTGGGGTCTTTAACCGGTCTCACCATTTACTCTTTTCCATCACCTTCAGAGCTCTGATCCAGCAAGTACAAACACACACTGAACTTTTAAAGCTTTATTTTTCCTTTTTTTGCTCTTTTCAGTCACTTTTGACCTCATTCAGATTTAAAACAGAGGCCTGCTTCATAGTTAGATTAATTATATCGTAGGTATTAATGTTCAGTATTAATGTCAATATGAGGATTATAAGTACAAACCCACAGCTGATGAGATATGAGGACATTTTTAAAATTTTCCCCCTTTAGTTTCAGTCACTTTTCACCTAATTCAGATTGACAGCATTTAAAACTGAAGCCTGCTCAGATATAATAACGTCAATATGTTGCCTCAGATTCTCTACTAATACAGAAAAGATGCTTTTTTTAAATGCTTTATTTTGATGGATATGAGTATGCTTTCATTCAGTAGCCTTTTTTTTAATTTAACAAAATAAAAGCCAAAGTGTGTCTCTCTAATTTATAAAGACTATTTAATCTGATTTATAGAGAGAGTTAATAGTGAAAAAAAATTGATAATTACAACAACGACTGCATTTATTATCCATTAATCTGTCTGTAATCAACTCCTGTCTCATGGTCTTCCACTGAATAAACTATCTGCCTTAAATGTGGTTTAAAGCTCCAGGAAACAGCCAGTAAGTGGACCTTGAGTTAAGATTTTTAATTTATTATTAAACTAATTGATTGACTAATTATTTCCACATTACAATACCCATTATTATTATTATTATTATTATTGAGAAGGAATCCTCATTAACAGAAACACAACAGCACACAAAATAATATGAGGTCAAAGAAAAGAAAAGGAAAAAAACAAAATATTAGGTTAAAGAAAATAATACAGTTCTTATAATAAATATAATTAATAAAGAAATCTGTAGTAGCAGCTGAGGATGGAGGCAGGCTGACAGATTATCCATCGTGTTTACTCTTCAGCATCTTCTTTATAAATAAGGAGACATAAACTCTTCTTTATTATTATTATTATTATTATAGTTATTAGTCTTGCTGGATGGGGCTCTGAGTGAGGGATCCTTTAATTTCTAACCTTCTCACCACCAGCACCACTTCCTCCTTCTTCCAAACACTGATCCACAGTCAGCTGCTTCTCATCACTACGACTCCTCTCTCAACTCCAGCAGAAGCCTGACTGACTGTGGAGCTCTGGGTCAAAGGAATCGCTCCACATTTAGAGAAATGGGCTTTGATATCTGATAAAGAATAAAATGAGAAGATCGATACCACTTTCATGTTTAAGAAAAGACATTTCTGAATGTATTAGTGTTTGTTTTAATCAGTAAAACGTCTAAATTTAACATAAAAAGAAGATTTTTCATGTTGCAGCTTGCCTGTAATAAACCTGCTGTTCACACATATATATATAAATACCAATAAAAGGATAGCCAAGGTATTAATTCATGTATTTTAGAGGTTGATTTATTACCTATTTTAAATTGAGCCTGGATAGATGCTCATATGTGAACTCTTTACTTTAAATCCCGTTTTATTTAGCATTTAAAAGCAGCATATAAACAATTAATAAACACACTATAATCTATTTATAAGCAGATATAAGGACGTTAAGTGTTTATAAATGTAAAAATGTAATTATAACTTCTCTTATGAAGACATATTTTATATTATTACACCCACAGGAGGAGTTACAGATGTTGAGAAATACATTAATAAGCACTTATATCTGCTTATAATGACATCACAGTGTGTTATAAACCAATTATTAACTATTTTTAGGCTGATGATGAATGCTTAAAGGGGATTAAAGTGGTAAAATGTGTTAAATGGACAAATATAAGTAGTTTAATAGTAGTATCGATCTTCTTCTGGACTGAGTATTTCCCAAAATGTTGATCTATTCCTTTAAGACGTTCCTCCCTCTGCCCCGACGTGCCACTAAAGCTCTGTGATCATCACTGACGTCGATCTTCCCTTCAAACACTTAACCTCCGAGCTCAGAGCCAGCCGGGATTTCCTCCTAGTCCTCTTTCCTCCATGACATCACTTTAAGCCCCCGCCCCCCCACCCTTCACCTCCACCAATGAGAGAGCTCATGCGGACGGTCCCGTTTTAGCCGTGAAACGCTCAAACGATGCACTCTGTCACCTCTCGCCGCATGGCATGTTTGAGACACACGATGTCACCTCTGAGCCATCAATCAATCATATATAGTACACATATGATGTCATTGTATTGATGTTAATGTTGTGTGTGTGTGTGTGTGTGTGTGTTTGTGTGATTTGATTTCAACTATTCATCTTTTTCCCCGTTTTCTCACATCATCATCATCATCATCATCATCATCATGTTGTATTTCATATATTTCTGTTTGTGTGTTTATTCTGACTATTGTTAATGTTAACCCTCCTGTTGTCCTCAAGTCAAGGAAGGAAGGAGGTAAGGAGGTAAGAAGAAGGAAAGAAGGAAGGACGGAAGGCAGGGAGGAAGAAGGACGGAAAGGAGGGAGGAAGAAGGAAGGGAAGGAAAGGAGGGAGGGAGGAAGAGAGGAAAGGAGGGTGGATGGAAGGGAGGAAGAAGGACGGAAAGGAGGGAGGAAGAAGGGAGGAAAGGAGGAAGGAAGGAAAGAAGAAAGGATGGAAGGGAGGAGGGAGAAACGCAAAAGAGGAAGGAGGAATGAAGGAAAGAGAAGGGGAAGGAGGAATGAAGGAAAGAGAAGGAGGAAGGAAGGATGGAAGGGAGGAAAGGAGGAAGAAGGATGGAAAGGAGGGAGGGAGGAAGAAGGAAGGAAGGTAGGAGGGAGGAAAGAAAGGGAGAAGGAGGAAGGGAGGAAAGAAGGAAGGAAGGTAGGAGGGAGGAAAGAAAGGGAGAAGGCGGAAGGGAGGACAGAAGGAAGGAAGGAAAGAAGGAAGGAGGGAGGGAGGGAGGGAGAAAGGAAGGAAAGATGGACAGAGGACAGAAGGAAGGGAGGAAAGAAAGAGAGAAGGAGGGAGGAAGGAAGGACAGACAGAAGGAAGGAAGTGAGGAAAGAGGAACAGTCAAATCAGACGGGGTCAATTTGACCGGTGAGGACGACAGGAAGGTTAAATGTGTGTATTTATATATTTATATATATATGTATGTGTATATATATGTGTGTATATGTGTGTGTGTGTGTGTATATATGTGGTGTGGTGCATGCTTGCCTTTGCTTTTCTTTCTTTCTTTCTTTCTTGTTTGCAGCCCTCTCCTCTCTTCTCTTCTTCTCTCTCTCCATCTCTCTCTCTCTTTCTCTCTTTCATTCACTCTCTTTCTTCTTCTTTTCAATCCCAGAGTTCCGCTCTCCTCTCACCGGGGACACCTCAAGCCGCTCGGCGTCGCTGAGCTGACTGAGCGCGCTCCAGAAAGCGCCGGCTCGGTTGCCGGTAGCAACAGCCAGATCCCCGGCACACCGTACCAGTACACGCCGGACTTCTGTGTGCGGGCTTTGACTGACATGCAGTTTGTTAAGGTAACTTTAAAACATGAATACTGAAATATAATAAGACTGATATTATTATTATACTCTGTACCGGGGGGGGGGGGGGGGGGGTCAAACTCAAATCACGATTAATTGAACTTTTAACCTCGATTACGATTAATGAACGATTATCTCCCACCCTTGTTTCAGTTTCTTTAGTTTAGTATTTTCCACTGCTGCCCTCACACATGAGGATCTTTAGGGAGTGAAAATAAACATGTTTTTACCTTCATGTCGTTCTACCGGGTCAAATTGACCCCCTCTGTTTTGACTGTTCCTTCCTTCCTTCCTTCTTTCCTCTGTCCTTCTTTACTTCCTCTTTTCCTGTCTCCCTCCTTCCTCCCTTCCTTCTTTCCTCTGTCCTTCTTTCCTTCCTCTTTTCCTTTCTCCCTCCCTCCTGTCCTCCCTTCCTGCCCTCCCTCCCTCCCTGCCTCCCTTCCTTTCTTCCTTTCTCCCTCCCTTCTCCCTTCCTTTCCTTCCTCCCTTCCTTCTTTCCTCTGTCCTTCTTTCCTTCATCTTTTCCTTTCTCCCTCCCCTCCTTCCTCCCTTCCTTTCCTTTCCTCCCTTCCTCCCTTCCTTCCCTCCCTCCTCCCTTCCTTTCCTTCCTTTCCTCCCTTTCCTCCTTCCTTCCTTCCTTCTTTTCCTCCTTCCTTCCTTCCTTCCTTCCTCCCTTCCTTCCTTCTTTCCAGCTGGAGGACTGCTCCAACAAAATGTCATTGTCTGTTCAGTGACAATAAAGACTATTCTATTCTTCTATGCTGAGCTTGAGATAAAGCAAAATGCATGGACGTATTGATTGTTATCGCTGCTGTTGTGTCTCCTCAGATCACTCGCTCTCAGTACCAGAACGGTCTCCTGGCGTCCCGGCTGGACAGCACGCCTCAGTCTCCAGACGGCAGCCACACTCGCCTGGACATGCCGTCTTCTTTGCCTCCCGTCACGCCACCGGGGACGCGCACCTCCACTGCCGCTGGCCACGCCTCCCGCCAGACACCCGACGTTTAAAAATCAGCCGACTCTGCCGGGAAGCCGCCCCCCCTCTCTCCCAAACCGCCTCCTCTTCCTCCTCCAGCCGCCGGCCGAGCCAGTCTTTACCCCAGGTCTCTCCTCCTCTTCCCAGCAACCACACCTCCCGCTCACAAACCCCTCCGACTTCTTTGAGTGCGACGGCGTGCAGCGGCTCTAACCCCCACCCGACTCTCTCCTCCTCCCCTCTCCTCTAAGTCTCAGCAGTCGTCGCCCTCCGCCGGCTCCGAGAGAGGGTCGGGAGAGGACCACCAATCTGCTCAGTGAGCAGCAGAACTGTGTTGGCCCCCGCAGGTCCAGCCACACCCAGGCATACACCCAACCGCACCCGCACCCACACGTTCAAACCATCAGTCACGCGCACACTGAAAGCACCATCTAACAAAAACTAGACTACGTGTGCGCTCATGCAAAACACACACACACACACACACACACACACACACACACACACTGTCGCACTATGTCCTGTCCCTGTTTGCTTGTCGTTTCCTGAACTTTTCTGTAGATGTCGAGGGAAAATGGTGATCAGCACATCCTGTGTATTTTGTAAACAGAGATCTTCCTTTATCCCTTTCTGCATGCCACCCCCCCCCCTTCCCCCCTTCGTCTTTCCAACAGCAGAAACAGATAAAGAATAGAGTGAAAAGAAAAGAGGACACTAGAGAGGAAGAGTAGATATGTAGACGGGTTGCTTAAAGGATCAGTTCCCAGAAAGACTTATTTATTTATTTTCTCACTTACGGCCATTCCACTTTGTATGAATATGGACGTCATGGCAGCGCCCCCAAAAGTGAAGCCAAAACATCTGGATTGGCCCCCTACTGGCCGGCTGCTCAATGTTCGTATGAGTAGTTATTGGACGATATAAAAAAGGGGGTGTGACTTCATGATTGACATCTCCGTCAGGGGAAGGCCGCCATCTCATCGTCTGAAGTCAGATTTATAGTACTCTGTCAATTCAGAGCTGTAGCCCTGCAGAGCCCTACGCCATCGCCTGACATGCATTGTAACTACGAGTCCAAGCCCTTCAGGAACTTGCACCCCCTAGTGTTCTGGCGGCGAATTTGCACGGCAGCATTCACACCCTGACACAGAACTTCGAAAGGTTCACAACAGCATAGAGCAACAATGTACATCCAGTGTTTAGTTGATGCAGTACGATAAACCTGGCTTGAGTCTACTGCTCAGACTCTGGCTCCAAATGACATCACATAAGCAAAGATGGCCGCTCCCGAAAAGGGGTTTACGTCATGATTGACAGCTCAGTCAGGAAGGCGCCATCTCACCGTCTGAAGTCAGGTTTATAGTACAGTGTCAACTCAGAACTGTAGCCCTGCAGATCCCTACGCTATCACCTGACTTGCATTGTAACTACGAGTCCAAGCCCTTCAGGAACCTTGCACCCCCTAGTGTTCTGGCGGTGAATTGCACAGCTGCATTCAACCCAAACGCAGAACTTCGAAAGGTTCACGACGGCATAAAGCAACAGCGTACCTCCAGTGTTGAGTTGATGCAGTACTTTAAACCTGGCTTGACTTTACTACTCAGATTCTGGCTCCAAATGACGTGACATAAGCAAAGATGGCTGCTCCCGAAAAGGGGTTTACGTCATGATTGACAGCTCAGTCAGGGGAAGGCCGCATCTCACCGTCTGAAGTCAGGTTTATAGTACAGTGTCAACTCAGAGCTGTAGCCCTGCGGAGCCCTTCGCTATCACCTGACTTGCACCTCCAAAAAATGGTAACTACGAGTCCAAGCCCTTCAGGAACCTTACACCCCCTAGTGTTCTGGTGGTGAATTGCACAGCGGCATTCAACCCCAACGCAGATCTTTGAAAGGTTCACAATGGCGTCAAGGCAACAGCGCACCTCCAGTTTCTAGTTGACGCAGTACTTTAAACCTGGCTTGACTCTACTACTCAGACTCTGGCTCCAAATGACGTCACGTAAGCAAAGATGGCCGCTTCCGAAAAGAAGACATTTTGGCTTCACTTTTGCATGGCATTGCAAGACAAGACATTTCCTCCATATTTAAGTACAGCTGATGCTTACATCTACTAAGATAAGGGACTTTTTTTGTTTTATTTATGCAAGTTGTGAGAAATAGTTCTCACGAGATTTTGCCTTGGTGCAACGGAAGCAAAGGGAATTTAATTTATCGCGCTCGCAGAAGTGAAAAAAATACTTTAGAGCAGCGTGTCTGTGAGGTGATTTCATCTCATAGAAACTATTTTATAAGAAGGGAATAATCGCTCTGTGAAGTCTGTGGATGCTCGAGGATAACTGGAACATTGTTTTAGGGAAAGTCGTGTTGCTGTTAAACTGAAATCGAAATACATTTTTTGATAAGAAATCAGTTTATACGCCGATGACACCTGATTATATTTTAGTTTTAGTCTTTTGAGTATAATGTTAATTTTGGGTCAGTTTTTTTTTTAGTGATTGGATTTTCATTAGTTCTAGTCAACAAAAACTGAAGACGTTTTAGTCTCTCTTCTTTTTTTTAATGTCTCCTAAGCGTTTTTGAAGCAGTTACCATGGTTACAGATGTCGCTCTATCGCAAGAGTAGTAGTGGAAAAAGCACCGTTTACTACTTCTGATACACAGTGCCCTTCACATTATCGCTTAGGTTATATTTGTTGACAGAAAAATGCAGTACATTTTGTCTTAATTCTCGTTTTTGAAGTTTAAGAAAAAAAAAAGGCTGATTATTGGTGTTTGTCTTGACTTGTGTAGCTATTTGGTCATTAGCGCGAAGAAAGAAATGCAGAAAAGTTTTATTGAATATAATTAGCTGTGATAGCGCCGCCATCATTAGCTAGTAATTTTTTGGTTTCTGACTGATGATGTCACACCATACTGTAATTTGATTGGGAGCGGCCACTAATAAGGCAGTTTTGATATCTCACTTTAACGCAGCTACATTGTTAGAAGTCGCTTAGCTTCATTTGTGATTCGAGGACTTCCTACATTCCTGCTGTTGAGAGACTCAGTTGTTTATTTTACATTTTGCATCTCGAGTTTCCATTTAATTTCTTCCAAAGAGTTTAAACTTCCAAAGGTTATAAAGTAATAACGGTCAAGGTAATACTTATTTTTTGTTAAAAGTTAGGCCTTGTTAGAGAAGAGAACGTCTGTTTGATTGTTATTTAGAGTAGATATAAATAGCTTTTATGAAGGCAGTTGTAAGAGATGAATGAATGAAGTGTCTGTGAGCTGTCAGTGAGTCGATCCATCTACCAGCAAACAGACCAGAGTCACTGTACCGATGAACAGCGTCAGTAGTCTGAAGTGAGAGTTAAACAACAATACCGCTGATGCTGCATGTTTTAGCCCATTTAATATAAATCATGTATACTTTACATTACTCCTGCAAACCGTGGTGACTTTCCAGGCTGCCATTGACTTCAGTTAATATCGGTATAGTGTGAAAATCTGTTGCCAGACTCTTGAAACTCTCCATCATAATGAACTGAATTAGGTCAGTGTCTACTTCCTTATTTACTGTGGTTTCAACTCAAGCAGCTTTCTATGGAGTCTTTCCTTTTCATGATCACTATAATTTAAATTCAAACACGTCTCTTTCTTTTAATTTATAGACGTTGAAGCAGAACCACAGATGGCCAATCAGAGGTCTTTCTGCTGCAGTGTGGGTTGGATTTTTGTTTAATTTGTAGGTGGCTCACTGTTTACACGTCTTAAAATTAAAGATTAACGCCTTTAAGTTAAAGCAAACACAGAGAATGGAAACTGTAGACGTTAAAGTTTAGTGGGAGGGAAAATTGAGTGGAAAAAGAAAGAGAGTTTTCATTTTAACGTTAAATCATTTATGAATGTTTTAAAGACAGAATAGTGTCATTATTAATTGAGAAAATTGAATTATCTTTGTTTTTACTTTGAGTTTATTCATGCACAATCAAAGTGCAAATTAAATAAATCAAGTTATATCTCTTTAAAGATGCATTAATTGATCATAATCAAAAGATCTATAATTATTTTAGCACTCCTGAAACTTTACAACAGATCAGATTTTTACACCTAATAAAAATTAATGGAGATCAATGGCTGCCTTAAGAGATACAAATAATAATAGTTTGCAGCATGTGATAAAAAAAAGAAAGTTATATATTGTAAATTACATATGATTTGTATTTTAGGGGCTAAAACAGCCAAAAAAACAGCGGTATGTTCCTTTATTTTCCACCTTCACATTACTAGTGAAGTGAAGGTGTTTGTCTTCCTGGCCTACCTCTTGACCAAGGCAATATATTTTAAATTATTTAATATCCAAAAAGCACTATGAGAATATTTATTTTGAGTAATATTAACTTATTTGTAGTTGAACATTTTATTTATTTATATTTTAGAGATTTTATTTAATTTTTTTTGTTTTTCTTGTTTCCTGCTGTGTGAGTTTTGAAGAACAGGCTGCACACTTCAGATATTCAGATATACTATTTATTATGAACAGCTTCCAACTTTTGCGTCTAAATAATCTAAATATTTCTTCACTGTGAACGATGGAGCTCGGTGCGGCTCCGTCTCAACGCTTCAACATCAACATGGAGACACGAACAGCCGACCAAAACTGGATCTTTAAAGTTGTTGCTACACTGTGCGTTCACCGACATGAAGCGATGGACTGATGTCAAAACTCTCGGTTGGACGTAAAACACTGGGATTCTTTTTAATTTTTTTATTTTCATTGAGTTTCATTGTGTTCACTTTCACGCTGTTCAATAATGAAAATGGACAATTGACATGAAGACCAAATAACCCAGAGTGACGAGTAGTTGAATGCTTATTATAACTTCCAGTAGCAGGTATAATATAATATTTAATATTTATTTAATGTCACCTGGTGTTTAAAAGTTTAAAAAGGGGGCATTTTGACATATTTCATGCACAGGGCGACTTTGTTTTTTTTGTTTTTTTAGCAAAGTTTGAAAATCGATGCTCTAGTCTGTGGTCATGGTTTTAGTAATACTGAGATCAGAGTCCCTTTAACTCCAACCAAACACGTATATTACTTTTTTGCCGAGATCTTAACGAGAAGATCGATATCTGACATGCATCTGTAAAATAAATATGATTAGCTTAGCATAAAGCTAATTAGCATACAGATGCGGCAGTGGTATCAATCGTCTCATCTTATGCAAGGCAAGAAAGTAAAGTGTATTTTTAAAAATAAATGTCCAAGTCTTCCTTTAAAAAAATGTTTCTAAAAACCAAAAAAACTAAAATGACTGCTACTGCATAATCCTTTCTCTATTTAATAATTATTACTAGATTACTTACGTCTTTTATCGGATTCTACCTAAATTTATCGGAGAATCACAGACCCATAAAATAAAGATTTACTGTTTATATCCCAACATAGAGGTTGTAATGTTGCCCATTTTACGTTAGAATAATATAATAATAAAGTATGTATATGATATATAATATAGGATGAATGTTAGTGGAAAAATACTGGATCTAAAAATACTTAAAGTAGCTAAAACTTTAAGTCATTTATTAATTTTTGACAGGAAACTCCCTAAAGTCTAAGATCCCCAAATTTCCACACAGAAATATTACCGAAGTCACAAACTCAGCGTTGATTGTAGCAAAAACTCAGATTTTATGTCACAAATATAATATTTCCATAAAGTCCCAACTAGTCTTGCTGTTATGTCTTATATTTTATCTCGTAATGTTATTATACTTTGGTTTTACGTATGATATGATATGATTGGTTATGGCATTACCAAACATTTGCATTTCCTCAGCCCTGGGCTAACGTAAGCCCGCACCTAGCTTAAAGAAATCGGACGACATTTTGGCGAAATTTGTTTTTTTCATTCACTTTCTCGCCGATAGTTAGACGAGAAGATCGACACCGCTCTGTAGGTTGGATATGAAGCTACAAGTCAATGCTTAGTTATGTTAGCATAGCTTAGCATAAAGAAGTGAAACTAGAGGGAACAACTAGCCTAGCTGAAGCTCACTAATTAACGTTACATAAACCATTTGTAAGAGTTAGTAAAGTAATTTTCAGAAAATCACTACGATCACGAAATAATCTGTGACCCTAACATCCTGTAAAACCATAATTTATTTTCACTTAAAATACAATTTATTACTCCTTAATGACCCATAATTAAGGGGTTTATTATACTAAACCCCTTAAACTGAGATTAAGAGCTTTAGGAAGTTTTTTAAGGTAGTATTTGTCCAAAAGGCAAAAAACCCAAACCCTTAAAACACCTTAATTTTAAAAGTCATTTAATAACAGATTCATTACAATTTAAGGGGGAATTTTTAATTTAAAGTTTTATTAAGAGGCAAACTTTAAAAACACTTTAACCTTCATGTCGTCCTCCCGGGTCAAATTGACACTGTCTGTTTTAACTGTTCCTTCCTTCCTTCCTTCCTTCCTTCTGTCCTTCTTTCCTTCCTTCCGTCTGTCCTTCTTCCATCCCCCTTCCTTCTGTCCTTCTTTCCTTCTTTCCTTCCTTCCCTCCTTCCTTGCTTCCTCCCTTCCTTCTTTCCTCTGTCATTCTTTCCTTGCCTCCTGCCTCCCTCTTTTCCTTTCTACCTCCCTCCTACCGTCCTTCCTTCCTTCTTTCCTCCCTCCCTCCTACCTTCCTTCCTTCTTTCTTTCCTCTGTCCTTCCTTCCTTCCTTCCTTCCTCTTTCCTTCTTCCTTCCTTTCTTCCTTCCCTCCTTCCTTCCTTCACTCTTTTCCTTCCTTCTTCCTCCCTTCTATCCTTGACTTGAGGACAACAGGAGGGTTAATCTGTGCATATTATCCATTTAAAAAACTTTACCTAACATATAACAACTAATTATCCCTTTAATATCCCATTGAAATGGCTTAATTTCATCATTATTAATGGGAAAGTTAAGATGAAAATTAAGGAATTCTGTTTCATAGAGTAGTTTAACTTTAACAAACATGATATTATGTGTTTATTAGTGAGTTTCAGATGTGCCTCTGCTTTCAGATAAACTAACCGTCTCTTAGCTGCAGCTTCATATTTAAGAGACAGATAAGACTTGTGTTGGTATCTTCTCGTCTAACTCCGCAGCAGAAAGTGAGTATTTCCCAAAACTGTTGAGCTTTTCCTTTAACTTTATCTCACACTTGTATTTATTAACCTTTTGAGCTGCCGGTGAGCCCGGGGTTAAGGATTCACTCGTGGATATCAGGTCAGCATGTCGAACACACACACACTCGCTCTCACTGCACAATGACTCGTTGAGATTTAACAACAGACATTCCTCCGCATGTCTTCGTACTGATTCACACTCGTGATGTGAACTCTTGTCTTTTAGCCCCGGGGGCAAACTAAAACCCCCTAAAAACTCCCCTCTCTCCACATTTGCTTCCTGTGACTTTTAACAGCATTTCTCACAGTTCGTGCATGGTGTGTGTCGTCGGGACATTCCACAAAAAAAAAAAAGAAAAAGAAAAGAAAAAGAAAACAGGGATTAATTCATTCATACATGGCACTTAATACAATGTGAAGTTTTATCGTATGTGTGTGTAAATGATAAAAAAAAAAGAAGTCGGAGGACGTTTTTGGTCGTGTTCCAGCGGACTGAGAGATTAACATGAAGACGACTGTAGTGGCTCGTGCGAAGGCCTGAGCTCGGATGTTAAAGCTGCTAGCATGTGATCTACCTATTTATTTTTCCTATGTATGCGGTGACACTGAAACAATTTAAGTGACTGTAAAGACGAATTATTTTGTTGATGATATATATAGATATATATACATAGTGAGAGATATTTATTTGAAAAAAAAAAAAGATATAAAACTGTCGTATAAGCTAGCACTGATTTGAAAACACTTTAAACTTGTGAAGTTATGTAGCATAAGTCTGAAAGTGTATATTCCAAAGCATTTCTTCCTTTTTGTGGGATGATTTCCTGAGTGAGAAGATCAAGGCTGGATTACCGAAACAAAATGAAAGCGAAAATGCCCCCAAATGCTGCGTTCATGTCATATTGGATCAGAATTATCGTGATTAAGTCAGAACTATTTTTTCGTTAGCTGACTTTACGCCATCAAATTTTCATGTTACGATTATCTTTCCTGAAATCCTTCTATTAATGGTAATATATAGCTAGTCTAAAACAGTTGGAAATTCAGGTTCTGTGACTGAAAGTTGCGTTAATGACAGTAATGGAAAATAGTTGTTGGTATTAATACCGTTAGCATGCTTCGTTAGCACCTCCGCTTTGTGCTTCGTAATACAGAGACGTCTGAAAATCAACCATACAATTATCCTAATAACAGCATTTACCGTGATATTTTTAACGGTACGGCTAACGGTATTAATACCAAGAACTATTTTCATTACCGTCATTATCACAACTTTTTATATTTTAATACTAACTGTAATTAATTTTCCCTAAATCCTTTTATTAGTGGTGAAATATAGCTAGTTTAAAACAGCTGGAAATTACCATAAAATCAGGTT
>JAJDFG010001799.1:22500-26504 GCA_021039105.1 Scomber colias
GCAGGTGTTTAACCCTTAAACAGACAACGTGCACCAGGAGATACAGACTCTTTAAACTTCCTGTTGTCCTCCCGGGTCCTTCCTTCCTTCCTTCCTTCCTTCCTTCCTTCCTTCATCTGTCCTTCTGTCCTTCCTCCCTACTTCCTTCCTTCCTTCCTTCCTCAGATCTGAGTTCAGCTGTTAGGGTAAATGTTCCCTCCTTCTGTCCTTTCTTCCTTCCTTCATCTGTCCTTCCTTTCTTCCTTCCTTCATCTGTCCTTCCTTCCTTCCTTCCTCCCTCCCTCCCTTCCTTCCCTTCCTCCCTCCTTTCCTTCCTTCTTCCTCCCTCCTCCCTTTCCTCTCTCCTTCCTTTCCTTCCTTCTTCCTTCCTTCCTCCCTCCTTCCTTCTTCCTTCCTTGCTTCCCTTCCTTCCTCCTTTCCTTCCTTCTTTCCTTCCTTCCTACCTTACCTGTTTAAGGGTTAATATTCAGACACTGCTATATAACATGTTTGTCTTGGTTGTGAATGTTTTTCTTTTCTTTTTTCTTTTTTTCTTTTTAACCACGACGGGTTGAACAGAAATGGGAGGGGGAGCACTTCCAAATATGGGATTGTGTAACTTAACTTAAAGCAATGTGTACATACTGTTTTATAACTCTACTGTAATGCATTTGAAGAAATCTACAAGGTTCAATAAACCTGAGATATATTTCTCTACAGAAAGAAATCAGCCTCTGTCATCTTTCCTTTGTTCCTTCCTTTCTTTCCTACCTTTCTTTCCTCCTTCCTTTTGCCTGTCTTTCCTTCCTTCCTTCCTTCCTTCCTTCCTTCCTTCCTTCCTTCCTTCCTTTAATCTTTTCTTTGTTCCTTCCTTTCTTTCTTCCTTCCATCTGTCCTTCCTCCCTTTCTTCCTTCCTTCCTTCCTTCCTTTCATCTGTCTTTCCTACCTTTCTGTCCTTCCTCCCTTTCTTCCTTCCTTTCTTCCTTCTGTCCTTCCTTCCATGTGTCCTTCCTCCCTTTCTTCCTTCTGTCCTTCCTTCCATCTGTCCTTCCTTCCTTCCTTTCTTTCATTTGTCTTTCCTACCTGTCTTTCCTTCCTTCCTTCCTTTCATCTTTTCTTTGTTCCTTCCTTTCTTTCTTCCTTCCATCTGTCCTTCCTCCCTTTCTTCCTTCTGTCCTTCCTTCCATGTGTCCTTCCTCCCTTTCTTCCTTCTGTCCTTCCTTCCATGTGTCCTTCCTCCCTTTCTTCCTTCTGTCCTTCCTTCCATCTGTCCTTCCTTCCTTCCCTCCTTCCTTCCTTCCTTCCTTCCTTCCTTCCTTTCTTCCTTCCTTTCTTTCATCTGTCTTTCCTACCTTTCTTTCCTCCTTCCTTTTGCCTGTCTTTCCTTCCTTCCTTTCATCTTTTCTTTGTTCCTTCCTTTCTTTCTTCCTTCCATCTGTCCTTCCTTCCATCTGTCCTTCCTTCCCTCCTTCCTTCCTTCCTTCCTTCCTTTCTTTCATTTGTCTTTCCTACCTGTCTTTCCTTCCTTCCTTCCTTCCTTCCTTTCATCTTTTCTTTGTTCCTTCCTTTCTTTCTTCCTTCCATCTGTCCTTCCTCCCTTTCTTCCTTCCTTTCTTCCTTCTGTCCTTCCTTCCATGTGTCCTTCCTCCCTTTCTTCCTTCTGTCCTTCCTTCCATCTGTCCTTCCTTCCTTCCCTCCTTCCTTCCTTCCTTCCTTCCCTCCTTCCTTCCTTCCTTCCTTCCTTTCTTTCATCTGTCTTTCCTACCTTTCTTTCCTCCTTCCTTTTGCCTGTCTTTCCTTCCTTCCTTCCTTCCTTCCTTCCTCCCTTTCTTCCTTCCTTTCTTCCTTCTGTCCTTTCTTCCTTCTGTCCTTCCTTCCATGTGTCCTTCCTCCCTTTCTTCCCTCCTTCCTTCCTTCCTTCCTTCCTTCCTTCCTTCCTTCCTTCCTTCCTTCCTTTCTTTCATCTGTCTTTCCTACCTTTCTTGCCTGTCTTTCCTTCCTTCCTTCCTTCCTTCCTTCCTTCCTTTCATCTTTTCTTTCTTCCTTCCTTCCATCTGTCCTTCCTCCCTTTCTTCCTTCCTTTCTTCCTTCTGTCCTTCCTTCCATGTGTCCTTCTGTCCTTCCTTCCTTCTGTCCTTCCTTCCTTCCCTCCTTCCTTCCTTCCTTCCTTCCTTCCTTCCTTTCTTTCATCTGTCTTTCCTACCTTTCTTTCCTCCTTCCTTTTGCCTGTCTTTCCTTCTTTCCTTCCTTCCTTCCTTTCATCTTTTCTTTGTTCCTTCCTTTCTTTCTTCCTTCCATCTGTCCTTCCTCCCTTTCTTCCTTCCTTTCTTCCTTTCTCCCTTCCTTCCTTCCTTCCTACTGTCCTTCCTTCCATCTGTCCTTCCTTCATTGCTTCCTTCCTCTGTTTGATGAATGATGAATTGTGAAGGTTTTTTTTTTTGTGCTGCAGAAACTAAACCGGCTCGTTTCATATTAACTGATGTGAGAAATGTTTACAGGACGTGTGGGTGGATCCTCAAAAGGAAGTTGGTTATCAGACGGTGAAGTCAGTCAGTGCCAATCCTGCACTTCTTGTTCCCCGCAGAGATAAAAACTCACCCTAATTATAAAAAGGATGGATTCACACCATTTATTCATTGTGATAAAGGTGCAACTTACTTTAAATTGCTTCTTCTTCTTGCTCCTTCTTTCCTCCTTCCTTCCTTCCTTCCTCCCTCCTTCTCTCTTTCTTTCCTCCCTTCCGTCTTTCTTTCCTTCCTCCCTCCCTTCCTTCCTTCCTTCCTTCCTCCCTTCCTTCATTCCTTCCAAAGTATTCCTTCCATAATCCTCTAATATATTCTCTCAAAATAGATTAAAAGCAGAAATTTGATGCTGAGTCCACAAAAAAAAGAAAAGAATCCTTGAGTTAAGGAAAGAAGGGAAGAAGGGAGGAAGGAAGGAAGGAAGCAAGGAAGGAAGGAGGGAAAGAAGGTAGGAAGGAAGAAAGGAGGAAAAGAAGGAAAGAAGGAAGGAAGGAAGGAAAGAAGGAAGGAAGGAAGGAAAGAAGGAAGGAAGGAAGGAAAGGGAAGAAGGGAGGAGTGAAGGAAGGTAGGAAGAAAGGAAGGAAAGAAGGAGAGAAGGAAGGAAGGAAAGAAGGAAGGAAGGAAGGAAAGGGAAGAAAGGAGGAAGGAAGGTAGGACGGAAGGAAGGGAGGTAGGAAAGAAGGAAGGAAAGGGAAGAAGGGAGGAAGGAAGGTAGGACGGAAGGAAGGGAGGTAGGAAAGAAGGAAGGGAGGAAGGTAGGAAAGAACGGAGGAAGGAAGGAAAGGGAAGAAGGGAAGAAGGAAGGTAGGATCATGTTTACCATAATCCTCTAATATATTCTCTCTAAATGGATTAAAAGCAGAAATTTGATGCTGGAGCCACAAAAAAAGGATGTGTGAAGTTATTTATACTTTTATTTTCACATTTTAACCCTTTAAATTTAAACTAAACCAACATGGACACACACACTGAAGAAGTAATGTCCTTTAAACGCCTCTCTGTGTGTGTGTCAGGGCCTCTGAAGTGATGAATGGCTTGTTTTTATAACATCAAACAAAAGATGGGCGTGAGCTCCTCTTTGTTTTCCTCTCTTTTATTGGCTGTGAGACCACATGAGCTCCAATTGGCTGGAGGTGGAAGAGGGAGGTGCAAGAAAAAGGAAAACCTTCAAAATAAAAGCCCCAACATGTCGCCTCGTGCCTCAGCTCCGCCTGTGTGCTGGAGCCAAAATGGCGGCCGCACAGTACAGTTGCAGGGTTGTTTTTTCTCTCTCTCCAAACTTTATTAGACAAATTATGTATTGTTTTTATTCTATTTTTAAAGCTACTTTTACTATGTACTATTTTATTGTTATTTTTATTATTATTATATTCCATCTTATATTACATTCATGTTTTTATTTCCTTCCTCTTTCTTGTTTTAACATTTCTCTATGCTGCTTTTATGTTCCTTTTAATGTGAAGAACTTGGTGTATGTAGTTTATTTTGTGTTGTAAAATCAC